>JANHJO010005408.1:53063-69863 GCA_032468235.1 Pseudoxyrhopus heterurus | reverse complement strand
ATGTTCTATGTTTTCCCACTTTTATATGACTATGTATGTTTTTGACAAATATAAATAAATAAAATAAAATAAATAAAATAACTTGCTTTTTTGAACATATATATTTTTTGAATTTTCCTAGACTAGAAGGTCAATTTCCTTCTAAAGGGCTGTGTGATTTCCAGACTGTTTAAACAAGGAATATTCCATTTCACCCTCTGAAATATTTGATAAGATTAAATGCTTGTCAGTAATGTTTGCACAACTTAGTTAATTTAATTGCAGCAGAATTATTTCTCAAATAGATCTGCTTACATTTTTTTCTTTTTATTATGACTATAGTGTTTTAAGAACTCTGGATCAATTTTTGGGGGGCATCTTTAAAAATGTCTCAAAATACAGTAAGCAAACGAAAATGATATTTCTCAGTCTCAGTTCTCTCCCCTACTATTCAATGTCTACATGAAATCACTGAGTAGAGTCATTTGCCAGTTTGTGTGTAACATCAGTATATTTATAACAATAGATAAATTAAATCAGACTGCTCACTAGAAGTATTAATAACAAAACTTAAGCTAAAATACTCAATACAAATAATAAAAAGCAACTGCCATTGATTATGATCCTTGGAAAAAAGGGGCCAATAAAAGACACAGTAGCTAGATACTATTTGATGATACAAGATTAGATTTAGAACACGGGTGTCAAACTTGCAGCGTCATGTTGCTGTCATGTGATGTATCATGTTTTTTCCCCTTTGTGGAGATGGGGTGGGCGTGGCCTGTGCATGACGCATCCGGCCCGCGGGCCGCCAGTTCGACACCCCTGGTTTAGAAGAACTAAAAGAAGCAGTTTTCTGACAGATAATCCTGGCGTCTATCACAGACCTGAGTATTTTATTGCCTACAGGCCACATCCAGCCTTTGACTGTGTCTGTTCAGCCTGCATGAAGTTAATCGGAAATTAGAAATCAAATGTAACTAAATGCGCTGCAGGGGTCAGGAGAAGAAGCAGAGTCGGGTCCAGCTCGTGTGTTCTTTCATGGCTGTGGAAGGGCGAGGGGAGAAAGAGCTCACCCCTTGCCTGAAGCTACCTGAGGAGTTGAGGTAACGGAGTTTGAGAACATCAAATCAGGTCACACTGGTTCAGCCCTCCACAACAGCCCCAGTTTCTCATGTGGCCACTTGGGATAGTTAATTGTCCACCCCCTGTCTATCAGGTCATGAAGTCAGAAGACTTGAACAACTACTCTTCTAATATTCTACACAACACGTTTTCCCCAAACAATCAAGATACAGTCATTCTGCATGCGAATACTTACTAACTTTAGATCCTTAGAGGAAAGCTTTGTAAACCACTGATTGTATTCCAGGGCAGCAACTATTGGTATTAAATCTCTAAGTAAAGAAAAAAAATCATACATTGAAACAAAAAATTCTAGACAGAAATGATTTGGGAGGTTGTAGGAACTTTTTTTTAATTATCATTTTTCTCTCGCATTAACTCCTGAACCATAAGATGACCTGTGTTTCGACATTTCATTCTTCGCCAAAATAAATGCCTCTTTAAGATTACAGCAACCAAATTACAATGTATTTTTAAATTTTATTTAATCCCATATACAGCATTTTAATCTGATAAACTGTTCTTTTATAAGTTCTTCATTCAATTAGAATGAACATTTAATATATGTTAAATGTTTCTGTGCTGACCACAACAAAGCAAGGATTGATTTCAAAGTTACTTTTTCATCACCATCATTAAGTGCAAATGGTCACTAAACAAGCCAGTCACTAATTGACTACCTATAATATGTTTTAACATTTCACTAGCTCCTTTGAGCAAGAAGCTATTTTTCTGATTATGTGAAAATCTCAGGGAGTTCCAACTCATTTCCAATACAATTTTAAGTATTTAATTTCAATGAGCTCCTTTCTATTACAATATTATTTCTGACTGATAAAATACATCTACTTAAACGGTATTTTACATATGAATCAATAGTTCATAATTTGTAAAGATAGTCAGAATCCACAATGGAGGTTTTTAAGCTCTTGTGTGAAGTCAGCTATTTGAATCAAGGAGCAACTCCACACACCCCTCCTTATAAAACTGCATTCCGTAAAGTATGAAGAGCTGCAATTAGAAGGAACACTGCTTCACTCAATATATGAATGAAAGTATTTTCTACTCCTCTCATAATTGCAAAGTAATGAAAACCCAGAGCAAGATGAGCCCTTCGCAGCTGTTACAATCCTGCTGAACAAAAGGTTCTTCTTTAGTATTCAATGAGATCAAAAGATTATTACTGGGCAGATAATCTTCACATTAAATGACTAACATACACTTTCATTTATTCAGGATCTTAGTATTTACCTGTGGTCAAGATGGCTAAAGTCTTGCAAATTTAATTCCCTGGTATCTTGAGTCAGATAAATGGTATCAACATCCTAGTTAGATAAAAAAGAACGTAATACATTTTTGAGAAAAACTGTTTAATTTCTTAGCACAAAATTGCTTATATAATTGATAGGCTCTAGTTAAGGCCTTTTTTTGCTTCTTTTTGCCTCAGTAGCTGCAAGTTAGCTTCCCCAATCTTATTTCTATACTTACCCACTGCACTTCTTCCCTATATGGAGAGCCCAGCCAGTCACAAACGCATGCATACATTTGAGAAAAACCACCTAAAAACAAACAAAAAGAACACTAACCATTTAACACTGTGGGGAATAATCCTCAAAAGCTGATACACATATCCTGATGGTAAGCTGATTTTATGTCTCTCTTTGGCACGTACACTGTCCTCAAGCACAATATGCAACTAACTGAACCTACAGCACATTCCTCTATAATATACAGGAAAGCAGGATACAGCATAAAAATAGCATCTTCCCACACTGCTCAAAATGGCTCTTCATTCTAACTACACCTTAGGACTATTTATATTTTCCCCCAAAAGCAAACTCTACATCAGAAATAGAACTAAGCTTCCGTGTACTGGTGATGCCAAAAACTCCATATTTCAGCTGAAAAAGCACACACACTCACCACATGGGCCTAATTCTCCTACTGTTTGACTGTCCCATAGAGTCTGCAGATTAGCCAGCCTGTCTGGGGGTTCCATAATTACTTTCTTCATTATTCTCCTGGAAGCCAGAAGGAAATGCACACATGAATTAGAACTGATCAAAATGTAGTTTGTTATTTCATACGTATGTACTTGAACTGCAAGTTTCCATTGGGATTGTGTCTCACATCTGAAATTTGAAGGAATTATCCCTTAGTGAACATACATGTTGAAATTCTGCTAGATTTAAGAACTAACTCAACCCTATGTATTTTATCCTTACAAATCTCAAAGCACTCTGCAAAACTACTTTGCAATCTCTGTGATCTCATCTCTATAACATTTGCAATGATCATACTATATGGTTACATCTGATTATTTAAAAAGGCTATTTGACATTGTTTATTTTCTGGCTATAATAAAATGAAACATCTAGTAGTTAAGATTACACATAACAAACTCTTAAAATCTTCACTGAAACAGCACTGATATTTTTGAAAACTCTAAATATCGAAACTCATTCTAAACTCTTAAGATCACCACCAGAAGCTGCCAAAGAAGGTATTGTACTGATATCCTGCAAAATAGCAGCAATTATAATAGCTGGATAACTGGAGAATGTCAGTTGTTCCCTGGATAGATATTATCTCCCACTCCCAATATGAAATCTATTAAGTTTTCATAAGGATTGTGCAATGCTTTGGATTTGAAAAGAAAAAAATTGCTTTGAATTGTACATAGTGTACATACCATAGTACTTGCCACTACGTCTTTAAAACAAATACCTTTTTTTGCTGCACTTATAGAGGACAACAATACAATTCTGGAAAAAGATGCAGTTGCTTTTCAAAAAATAGCCAACAGATATTACACAAGTGCTCCTCCATGCTACAAAATATTTGAATCTAAAATGCTGCATAGTCTTTCTGTTCTAACATTTTTAAGTGGCTTGAGTCAACACATCTGGTATATTATACCAAAGGATAACTTGCTCTATGTTGTCCACAGGGTACTGTACTGAGTTGTTACAAAATGTATGGAAACCCACCCCATTCTGTCTCCTTCGGATAAATTAATAAATATTCTCAAAAAATATCTAGAAATGTGGAGAAGACAAATCAGCATCACTGATACACCCAAGTATAACAAGTAAGATAAAGAGAGAGAGAGATGGAATCTATTTTGCTAAGCATTTATACCAAGATGTACCTACACTGGAGATAGACCAGGGAATATTCTTCTAAGGCATGTTCCAATATGTGCCAACACTTCATGCACATCTTCAGATGAAGTTAACTTCATAGAAATGTTGCACTTTTCAGTTTCTATAATCAGCTGCATGAAAAAACGGGGGAGACATGAGGTAATCCTTTATATAATCCTATATAATAAAAATTACAAATACATCAATAGTGAATAACTAAAAACAGTGCATTCAAAATCAGTTAGAATCTATGTTTATCTGTCTCAGAGGAGGAAGGATGCTGACGCATAACACAGGCAGCTATATGACCTGCTAGGTCAGGCCAGAATCTTTTTTCTGTCCCACTCTAATCCATGGGAAAACTGCAGTTTAATAGCTCCTGATATTATTAAGATGTATAAATATTTGAATAAACTGGTTATCATAAGAGCTCTGATTTACACATTCTGTAAGTGGCTTTTCCAACAACCTGCAGCACTGTTTTCTCTTAATCTTTTTTAACAACGGCAGGATATCACAAAGGATCTGTGCATTTTTATGCTTATTAGTCCCATGCAGTACCTTGGATTCCCAAAAAAGGGCTTTGGAACATACATGAGTATGAACTGAGCATCTGTCTGTTGCTCTTTAAAGCAGCTCTTTTCTCCCCTGGAATCGCATGATGGATCTCTTAGCTGTCATGTGAAAGTTTTATCTGCTTTACAGATTCAGACAAATATGATATATATGCTTCCAGTGCACAGCCACAATGTTGGGAGTCTGTGAAGGAAGGGAGACTGGTGCAGAAAACCATCTCCATATATTTGAAAGAGGAAAATGCTTACAGATCAACACTGCTGATACTTTGAAAATGGAATGAAATGGGGAACAGTGCAATTAACTCTTGGGTCAACTCAGGACAATAAAAAATATGGAAATATGTCCCAAACCTCAGTATGGCCTCCCACTACTAAAGGAGATGGGATAGGAAATGCTTCTCTATTAAGTATTTCAGTAACACCTCTTCTGAATTTAAGAAAAAGTTGTAAGTAATTTGCTCTTATAGATATCTCCAATTGATGTCCATTAAACGTGTAAGTTCATATTATCATAACACTGCAGTATCAACTTAAACCAGGGCTCTCCAAACTTGGCAACTTTAAGACTTGTGGACTTTAATTCCCATGACTGGCTGGGAAATTCTGACTGAGGAATTCTGGGAGTTGAAGTCCACAAGTCTTAAAGTTGCCAAGTTTGGAGACCCCTGACTGAAACACAAAGGTATTACTTGGTATCTCCTATTGATTAATTTCTTGCATTTTCTGCTTTTTAGTTGTGGTTTGTGATGTCCTGGTTTGCCTATGTACTAAGCCACAGACAGTTGTGATCTAGAACGTTAAGAGGCTATCCAAATAAGTAAATTAAGAATTTATGGAAGCTTGAGGTTTGGGCACAAAAACATTCTTAAATATTATATCCCAATCATGCTTTTTAGTAAAAAAAACATTTGTAGAAGATGCACATGCATAAAATAAGCCCCAGATAAACCAAATATCTACGGGCTGTTTAAAGAAAATTTTGCAAACAGCAGAATGGACTTCTGCTGCCTTCCTCTCTTTTTAATTATCATATAATATTTTTTGTTTTACATTCACAGCATTTTTAATACTTTATTTGAACATGGAAGCTACAACTACATTCAAATTGGTCCTTATTTTTTCTTATAAAGAGAAACATTACTTTTTGTATAACCAAAATCTAATTTGTTATATCTATACTGTAGAAATATGCAATTTAACTTCCTATGAATATTCCTCTCAACATAATCCATATGATTTCTTTCATATCACTAATTCAGTTCATCTGAAGGATAAAGCAGTGTAGAAGAACCATCAAGCTGATTAAAATATTCTTGGGATTATGCAATTCTGTGTCTATTTGTAACTAAATATTCACCTGGCCTGGTTTATTGCAAGTGATTCCTTGGATTTCCAAGTAGCTGAAAGTTAATTCTAGCTGCAATTCAGAGAGAATAGAAAATTATTTTGATACATCAAAACATGGATTAAAAT
Organism: Pseudoxyrhopus heterurus; assembly: GCA_032468235.1. Lineage (NCBI taxonomy): Eukaryota > Metazoa > Chordata > Lepidosauria > Squamata > Pseudoxyrhopus > Pseudoxyrhopus heterurus. The sequence goes on along the minus strand of JANHJO010005408.1, from coordinate 63,562 downwards.
ACATATTAAACAAAGATTAGATTACTGACCATATAATTTACATATAATTTATTGTAATGGTTTGCTCCTTGAGCATCATTCACTTGAATGGCATAAAACCTACACAAAACACAACCCAGGGGCTAAAATTTGATGCCTAGGTAACAAGGAAGATGGCAGCAGAGAAAATTAAGGAAAAATATACATTTTAGAGCCTGTATAAATATATACTCTGTTCTATTACAATCTGTTTTGTTCACTATCAAGCTTCATCTTCCAGATAAGAATGAACCCCTTAGGCAAGTTCGTAAGAAAGCCAAGAAAAGTATTAGTTAATGAAGGGAGACCATAATCAAAGAATTTCAGCAACTGATGTGACTCAAGAATAACCCATCATCTGAGATCTCTTACATCCGGTTATCTTTGCTGTTTAATATAACAGATTATTTTGCTCCATTCTTTCCAGCATGCTTGCCCTTCATTTTTATAACTGATTTGCTATAAATGTATTTCCCCGACAGCACAAATGGAAAATGGTAGGCTACTTCATATTTGTCATCAAATCAACAGAGTGTCCTTGCCTAATCAGAAAAGAAAAAGGGAAAAAAGCCTTCTGCTGGCAGTGAAAAACAAAAATACAGATGAAAAAACAGAGTCTGCAGTATTAACTTGCATTGCTTTTGGTCTTGGGCTTCTGACTGCAAACAGTCAAATACATAGGTAGTCCTCAATTTATGACCATAATTGAGCCTAATTTTTTGGTTGTCAAGTGAAACATCTATTGTGAATTTTGCCCCATTTTATGACTTTTCTTGCCATAGTTGCAGTTGTTAAATTAGTAACACGGTTGTTAAGTGAATCTGGTTTCCCCATTGACTTTGCTTGTCAGAAGGTCACAAAAAATGATTACTTGACCCTGGGACATTGCAACCATCATCAATATGAACCAGTTTTTAAACGTCCGAATGTAAATCACATGACGATGGGGATGCTGCAACAGTTATAAGTGTAGTAAAATGGTCGTAAATCACCTTTTTCAGTGCCGTTGTATCTTCGAACAATCACTAAGCAAACTGCTGTAAGTAAGGATTATCTGTATTCACCTATGTCAAAATATAACGGATCCATTTTGAATGCAAATTCTTGACATTTTTTGCCTACTTGATGCCTACAGGTTATTTGCTTGCTTCCTTATAGATTTATTTATTTAAAATCTCTTTGCTACATAACTTGCTCTCCTATTCAATTCTAAGTATGTACTTACACCTCTACTCAGTACTATTAGTGCTTAATCACCAGCAATATTTACAACCAATATGCTTGTATTTGATGGCAGCACTACAATTATGTGCACTGATGAGCATATTATCCTGTTTACCTAATAATTTCCTTTTGTTTCCTTAAAGCAGTAATGTAGCTACTGTAAAATCAAACCTTTACCAAATTAAGATGTGCAGTCTAAAAGCAGCCTCTATCACCCTTCTGCTGCCATTATTTGTCAATAAAATTGCAAGGTTTTGGCAGCAATTATTTTGCTATTAGTTGGCATCTGGAAGTCTGAAATTCTCTCCCATTAACCACCCTTAAAATCTACCAAAGAAGTCTAAAAAAATTGCTCAAATTATGGTTCTAAAACTTAGGACCAAAATAACTAAATTTTAACAATGAAATTTGGGCTGATTTAGGAGAAATTAAGAGATTTTAAGAATGGAAAGGATATTTTGCCTCCCAAAGGCACCTCATTCCTAGCTTTAATACTCACCTTACCCCATACCATAATTAAATATAGTCCAACTTATTTTGGGTTTACTGGAAGGCTTCCTGCAAGCAAGTTGCAGCTTCTTCTTTTTTTGTTTATAACAATTTTATTAACTTATGATACATAGTAAAAATATGCAAAAGCAAAAAGGAGAAATGGGGAAGGGGAAGGGAAAAGGAGAGGAAAAAATAAAAAAAATCCATTGACTTCCAACTCCCTTTGGTGCAGTAGAGTAGGGTAATAACATCAATCCACAACTTGCCCCCAGTGTCCCTGAATACCACCTGCTGTAGAGATTGTAAGCAACATTTACTGACTTCTGCTTCCAAAGATTTTCCTTTCATCCAGGGGAAGGAAATCAGGCCAAATGGCCATATATGCATGTTGACATCATCATGCAAACCCCAGAATTTACATACTTGCTCAGACTTCACATATGGAATGACCAAGTTTGTATGAAGAAGAAGAAGATTGATGATCATGATGATGATGATGTCCATTCAGTTCGACACTTGGCATTTCTATGAACCAGGTCTCTCCGCATCTTCCAATTTTTCACTTCTTTGGTTTGTATGAAGACAAATTCACAAATGCCTATGTTATCATGTTGGTGCCATTGACTTTATAAGTGCTGCAGTCTGTAGGTTTGGTCTTATAAATGTCAGAGTTATACAAAAACATTGTTGTTGTCTTCATCGTTGTCATCAGGCATATATCCTACTAATTGCGTTGGTAAGTATTTAAACAAAAGCTAATGTCTAAGATATATTTAATTCTACCAGATTTGAATTAGAATCTTAATATATGAAATCAGAAAGTGCTGAAAGCACTCAATGACTGGCATTTCCCATTAAGCTAAATCATAATATGTATTGCTTGGTTTTGGTTTAACTTGCTGTCTGAACCATTATGACTTGTATGTTATGGTTTGCGACTTAGCATGTAGATTGTAGACATTGTAATTTACCCAACAAAACAGTATGGTATATTAACTGGAGTCTAGACGAATGTGTTTGCAAGCAGATTGGGAACATTTCATCACACTCGTGTGGCTCAGATTGATTTTCCTCTCTATTTCTGAAGAGGTGGATATTCATGTGCTTTTTAAACATTTTTTTTTTACCCCGTTTTTTATTTTTTGGCAATAGGGTAGCTTGTGATAAAAATTAGACTAAAAAATAAATTAATCTATGAAGAAGCCATATGTCCTGTACTTCAACCATTTCTCCTTTTTTTTTTTACCTCACAAAGTAGAAAGATTGCTTGAACATGTCATTTTCCAAAGTGGCTTTTCTTTTGTAATGTGGCACCTCACTAATAAGCACTATCCACAAATTAACAAGTTCTGCTCTATGACCTTAGAAAGTAAATTAGTTACCTCTGGTGCTGGCAAGTAACAAAATCCCTGCCTTGACCTTAATAAGTTAATAACTGACAGCTTTCGCTTCCAGAGTGGCTTGTGGCTTATTGCTGTGAGACAAACAGCCAGGGCTATTGCATTCCTTTCTACATATGAGCATCCAATAATATACTTATGTAATCCTTTTCTCCCCCCCCCCTTCACTGTTTGTACACAAAACACTAATTTCCACTGGTTAATCAACCTGAGTAAAGGGTATAAGATCTGCTTCATGGAGTTGACTTTGTCATCAGTGAAATTCCAAGACCATCCTTGCTGCTTAGGCTCTGTCTTCCTTCTCAGGTAGACCAGACAGGAAACATCAGCAGATGAGCTAATTACATTTTATTGTAAGTCTACATTAAGAGAATCTTGCAAGTCTGAAAGTAGAAATCTCCCACTGTCTCCTTTGCATCCTGAGAAGCTAGGGAGGGTACCCTCTGAGTCTCTTTCACCACCCATTATGCAGCCTCTTTCATCTGTTTCCTAAGCAGCATTTCTTCATCCCATCTCTCAAGGTCTCACTGTAGCTGATTGAGGAAGAACTTCCTGGCACCATGAACATATTTACGACCAGTTATTTAATAAATGTTTTGAAATGTTGCCATCCTTGCATCTCCTTTGATGTTCTCTTTCTTTGGTATGCATCTTGCAAATTCTAAACTAAGCATCAATGCACAAATTCCTGGAACGACCATACTAACAGAACAGCAGTAGTATCTGAACTACTGCAATGTATTAAATATGACTTTCTTTTTAGAACTGTTGATGTATTAAAATATGACAGATTAATAATTGGGAACGAGAATTCTGAATCCATTAGTCCAGTACTTTGTCATCTTCACAGTTCACAGTCTATTTTTGGTTCCAATTCAAAATAGTACTTTGGATTTCTGACACCCTTCAGGATTTGATGCTGTGCTACCTTAGTAATTGCCACTTGTATGGATCCTTAGATTTTCTTAAAGGAGGGGTGTGAAAGCTCTGATCCAAAGTTAATGGCATGATTCAAGGGACTTTTTAAACTTACCTGACTTGAACAAGGAGAAAGCTATTACAACCACAAGTGAAAAACTTGGGGGAATTATCCATTTTAGCCTGGGGTGATTAAGAATGATGATTGATACCTCAAATCAATTCTGTTGGAAGGAGTATTGGGAATGGCTCGTGCAAGTTGCAAATAGCTGTCATAGTCAACAGGCCATGTCTTGAAAATCTGTACTGATAGAAGTCTGTCTGTCTGTCTGGCTGGCTGGCTGGCTGTCTATCAATCGATCTACTCCACTCCTACAAACTGCAAGCAGTATACCTGTGGGTGCTATTACAACCACGAGTGAAAAACTTGGGGGAATTATCCATTTTAACCTGGGGTGATTAAGAGTGATGATTGATACCTCAAATCAATTCTATTGGAAGGAGTATTGGGAATGGCTTGTGCAAGTTGCAAATAGCTGTCATAGTCAACAGGCCATGTCTTGAAAATCTCTGTACTGATAGAAGTCTGCCTGCATGTCTGTCTGTCTGTCTGTTTATCAATCAATCTACCCCACTCCTACTAACTGCAAGCAGTATACCTATGCTAAAATCAAGCAATTTAAAAAGACAAGTATAATTCAAAAAGAAATAGCCAATCGAAACAAGAGCTTATTATCCTGCAAACCTTGCTGATGCATTTACTGCCTCCTGGGACCTTATGGACCAGAGACAATTTTTTTGTGTGTCCAACCACACTTGGCCAATAAAGAATATTCTATTCTTGCATGTTCTGTGATCAAACATTTCTAAATTGACTCTCCAGACTCCCCATAATTTTCTTAACTTCCTAAAGTTATTGCTGAAAAGAAGGGGAAAAAATGTTCTGGGCAGTGATATAACATGAGTGTGTAAAGGATTATAATTTCAACCTTATAGTGCTTTCTTCAGTATTCATCCCATCAACAAACACAGGCCTAAAAAACAGAGAAGCAAAGCCCATGCAAAATATTTGCATTCATTGTTTGCTTTGGTGAAATGGTTTGTTTGCTTGATTCCCAGAGACTAAACTACATGGTATGTAAATTTCATACTGTGCAGCTTCATTTGTGTTTATTATTTACTCCACTAAGCATAAGGTGGCCTGATTCTCTGGGACCACCACAAATGGGACGATATAGCCTAATTTCCCCCAGAGGCTTTGTTTACAAAGATCTTTACTCCAAACAGCTTTCTTTTTCTAATGATGTCATCTGGAAGAACAGAAGTTAAATTTTCTCCAGAGAATGCTACCATTTTATTCACTCTAATAAAAGACTTCTAAACCCGAAGAGGAAGCGCAAAATATTATCTTGTTTTAAACCTTGTACACTGCCCAAAGTCATTATTGCATCCATATGAATGATTTAACAGCAAATCAAACCAATTCAAATCTAAATTGCCAGGTAGCACCATATGGACATTCCTTCATAATCCCAAATCCTTAGTCAAAGCTAGCAGATACCTCGAGATGCAACTCTCAGCCTTAATTTTGTAGGCTGTATCCCTAGTGATAGGTTAATAGATTCTTGATTTGTGCATGAGAGGAGAATTGTTTCTTTATAATTTCAGCCATTCTCCTAATAACATCATTGTGAATCAGTACTGTTGTCTGTACGTATTAGTGAAAAAAGAAAGTACCGGTATATGCTTTTCAAAATCCAGTGTCGGGAAATAAGGGTGAACACAAGTGATAATTTTCAGATAATCCAACATCCTTCTTAGTGACTAATAACCTGTCTTCCTCATAAACTTTCCTTATCTTTCTAAGAAGTACATATCTATATCATTTGATGAATGAGAAACTGGAGTATTAAGCTAGACACAAAATCATGCTGCTGATTGTTTATTTTTTTTGCCATTGTCACAACCTTTCTGCATGTATTTTAGATCTAAGTTTTCAGAATTGCTGACCTTCTTTTCAGAAGTCATCAAATCACAAGTACGTTTTAGTACTTTCTGTACATGCACAGAAAGTTTCCTTTAAACTTTGAAATATTAACGTGGTTTGAGTGCAAAACAATTCAATAAATGGAATAAAGTGTATTTAGCAATGATATTCTTAATTATTCCATGAATTTCTTAGTCTCTAATTACAAGAAGAATTAAAATATGAATTATTCACTAAATAATATCTCCATATAATTATTAGTTTGCAACTCTGCACAAAAAGCCTCTTATAACTGTTAAACAATCTCGCATGATGGTATATAAGGGTTATTTTGACAGCGGATAGATGCAAAACACCTGAGAATCCAAATAATATATTTGTGGGGAATTATCTTTCACAAAATTTGGTCTGAGGTAGGATAAATTAATAGAAGATGCTGAGAGTGTCCCATAAATTTATGAACTTTGGTTGCTTTTTAAAATGTAGTTAATGCCAAGAATAGGAGACCACAGGCAGTTAATCAATGTAGTGATCAATAAGTCAGATTCGTCATTCTGTCTTAAGGTGTATTTACTAATTGGCCAGACCCCAACACGTACTTAAGCACATAAAGGTTCACTGAAAACATTGGATTATGCCTGTTTCCTTTGGCATTGGGTGGTGCCTGATGTATTTTATCTCTGCAGCAATCCCAGGAAAATTGTGGAAGTTCAAGAATAAATAATTTCAGTTCAGAAGATATGTTTTATTACACAGCAAGACCAGAGCCATTACAACAGGCATTCCACAAGCTCACCAAATGGCATCTAGACTAGAGAGTTCTTGACCAAAGTAACATCTAAGTTCTGAGTAAACCATCCTAAATCAATATGAAACCAATTTAAATGAATTAAAAATTGTTTTGTATTTAGTATTTCTCTCTCTCTCTACACACACAAACACACACACCCACACACACACACACGCACTTGTTTAAGCATTTAAAAGAACCCTTTGGATTATTATTATTCGGCTACAATTATTATTACTTGTTATTTCTTCCAAGTAACTAGTAGGCCTATGCAAAGTGGCCCAACTCTGTCTTGAAACATCAGTCCAGACATACACATCCCAGAGATGGTGTCATGTCAGCTTGAAAAATCAATGATTCAAATTGAATCATCAAAACAAGATGTTTCAATTGAATGCTTCAAGGGATTTCACCTCTTTAATCCAGTACCTTACTTTAAAGGGGTGCTTCAAACTTCTTTGACTTGAATACATCTCACATCCCTGTGCATAGGACTAGTATTTTATCTAAGCTTCAGTTTGGAGGTCTCTGCAAATTGATTTGACAGTTCAAATGGGCTTTTGGGCATGTGCAAATAGCCCTTTTTTCCAAATCAATTTAACTTACCACATTGAATCAATCCTATTTGACAATTTGGTCTGATGTGTCAATCTAATCAGCTCAAATGTATGAACTGAACTGAGATTTTGAAGCAAATTGACTCAGCAATCTAAATCAATAATTCAGATCCAATCAGAACCAATTCACATTCATCTACTTTACACTCCTTTTCAACAGAAAAATCCCTGAACAGTTTCATGTTAACACTGAGCATAAGACATACACATTGTCTTCAGAAATTAATCTTGTTTAAAAAAAATGAATGCATTTAAAAGATGTGTACAGTTTTATGAAACATCTTGGCTAATTCCCATGAACATGGTACATCTGATAATATATGTAGCTACTAACATTACAGCCATTAACATTACAAAATTTGAAATATAATTAAGACAAGAGACCTTGATACACACCTCCTGTACTACAATTTGATTTCTATATGATTTGGACCGATCTTTTCTACAGATCATACAAATAGAGCTATGTTCTTTAACAATGTTTTTAAATTAAAAATTAGATACAGGAAAGCTTTTCTTCTTCATCAAAAGTGAGAAGAGAAAGTGTCCCTTCTATTTCTTATGAACCGATAAACATAAGGGGAAATAAACATAAACAAAATTGTCAGTCCGAAAGTGACCATAAAGGCAGAGTCTTTTACCACAGGAATTGGCTTCTATCTACTCCTAGTATCTGTTGAAGGCACTGTTAGCAATGTGAAACTGTAAATACCTTTCAGTGAAATTAACTAAATACTCGGCTCTTCTATGGTCCAGTATCAAAGTGTCAACCTAATAGCAAGGGCAAATGAAGCAACAAATGCTTATCGAAACAATGCAATGTGCATTGTGACACAACAATATAACGCCCTCCCTTATTTGTGTATGACATTCTCATGCAAGTATACGTCATGTCATGTTTCGTTATTTGGCTCTACACAACTGTCCCTGCTTAGTTGTCACTCTGAGCTCATGTCATATCTACCCCAATGTCCAAATCATCAATTTACTCTCATAGTTCCTCAGATTAGGAAGGTATAGGTGCTACTGGAAGTAAATATTTATCCAACAATTCATATAGGCCACATTCCAACCATTGTTCGTGGCATTAAGAAATCCCAGTACCTAATAACTAGAAATTCGACTTCTCTTAGAGACAAATAACTTAAGTGGGAAAATGCTTCCCTGTTTTACACCTCCAGACTTATAGGTAATTTCTGTAATCATCTTTTTAAAAAGAGGCTCACTAGCGGGTGGCTAAATTGAGTCTAAGTTCTTTGATAATGGAAAACTTAAAGATAATAAGCACTTCAGTGCAATAACTAAACAGAGTGTGTGTGTGTGTGTTTTTATTTATATTTTGTAATTCTTAACCACCCATTTCCCTCAGATATTTACACACCTATACCTACATACACACACACACACACACACACTATATATATATATATATATATATATATATATATATATATATATATACATACACATACACACACATACACACACACACACACACACATACATACAGTAGGTATGTGTCTGCCTGTTATCTCTGTGTGCATGTATGTGTGTGTTATATGTATACACACACACACACACACACATGCACACAAACAGATATAGTATAATACTAGTAATACTAGTAAAGAGTATATAGCACACACAGAGTATTATCTTGGCTTTGGGGAAAACCAATCTTCCATCACCTTTAAAGACGAGTCTTTTGGTGCATGAAATCAGTGACAGGACTTTTCAAACTGTTTTCCCTCCATTTCTGAAGGGTCTCCAGAGAAGTTGGTGGTATCTAGGTAAATAAACCTGAAACTTTTAAAGATCAGTGAAACTGATAGCTTTATTTCAGAAATCCTTATTTTTTTTTCCTTCCTGACACAAGCTTTTAAATGATTGCTTCCTGGCAAGCTTGTGTTTCCACTCAGGCAAAATCTGGGTATTCCCAACGGTGTGAAAGGAAGGCATTCCAACTCCCTTTCCCTCAATAGGAAGTAAATCTCCTTTCTATAGCCCAGAAAACCTTTTGACTTTGTTTAGAACATAGCAGTCAATGGTTCCTGGAGGACTTTCCTGCAGATTTGGGAAGCTATTTAATTAGCCAGGAAGACCATTGACATTCTTCGTACATTCCTTTTTGAAAGTACCTTCTTTCCCATCATCCTACCCCAACCTCATTCCAAAGAGAAAATTTTATTGTTGTATTTTTAAAAAAATTAGAAGCAATTGTGGGAATGTTAAGATCTTTTTCAAACCCCAGTGACTATTATTGTAGCAGCTGTCTCTTCACATGGCCCCGTCGCCCATCCATCATACTGTCACACATCCATTCAGTGTACAATTGGCAGGGAACAAGATGGAAATGGTCCATCAATCTAATGTCACAGCTGTAATAAAAATCTACAGAAAACCTATAAACAATATCCTCAGTTACAACTCTGGTGTGTTGACTGGTATAAAGAGGTCTGCAGAGATAAAGTAAAGACATTCGGGAAGCTGAAGAGGGAAGAGAAAGAGAGGCATTGTGGAAGCACTAAAGATTGTGAGTCACAGTCTTGCAGAAATACCGGTAGGAAGGGAGTAAAAACAAAAATATTGAAAGTTTGGAGATACAGAGAGAAAGTAATTTCACAGCCTCCCTGGTGACAGGCGGTGTGGTTTTATTATGTCAAAAATGTCCAGGCAGCATCAGATCATGGAAATAGATATTCAGACTCCGTGCCGCCACAAAGCAAAGAATTGGGATAGATCATCACACTACATACAAATGTCCAGATTAACAATATCCTGTACAAAAATTATTACAGTCCAAATTACGCTTTTCTTTGTATATACTGTATATATACATAATTTTATTTTAAAAAATTTGGGGGGGAAATTAACACAAAGTAATGTAAAGTAAAAAAAAGAAAAAAATCAAAGAGAAAGCTAAAAATGCAATAAAAGAAAACAAAGAGAAAAAATAAAGAAAAAAGATACAAAGAAGTAGCAATAGCAATAGCACTTAGACTTATATACCACTTCACAGTGCTTTACAGCCCTCTCTAAGCGGTTTACAGAGT
>JANHJO010005406.1:1718-14159 GCA_032468235.1 Pseudoxyrhopus heterurus | reverse complement strand
GCCCAGCAAGATACTGACTCTGTAAACCACTTAGAGAAGGCTATAAAGCACCGTGAAGTGTCTAAGTGCTATTGCAATATTTTCCTTCCTTCCTTTCTTTCTCTCTCTCTCTCTCTCTCTCTTCCTTCATTCCTTTTTCCTTTCCTCTCTTCTTCCTTCCTCTGAGCCTTGGTGGCACAGCGGTTAGAATGGAGTGTTGCAGGCTAACTCACCATTCCCACAGCCGGGAGTTCAATTCTCATCGGCTCAAGGTTGACTCAGCCTTCCGTCCTTGTGACGTGGATAAAATGAGGACCCAGATTGTTGAGGGCAAGAGGCTGACTCTGTAAACCGCTTAGAGAGGGCTGTAAAAGCAACATGAAGCGGTATATAAGTCTAAGGGCTATGGCTATTGCTGCCCCCTGTTTCAGGGGCAACTCACAAGATGGGTGGGGGGGGCTGAACAATGGGAAGGCGTGGAGATTCCCAGATATTTGGGGTGCCCGAGGCACATAAAATGAGCCATTGGGAGAGGCTTGGAAACTCAGTGGGGGCTTCTTCCCCCTTTGAGGGAACATCAGGGGCACCTCCAGGGACACAGGATCTGAGGGGTAATGCAAAGAGACCTCCCCCCCCGAAGTTAAAATGCCAAACATCCGGAGGGGCCATCAAGAGGCGAAATGCAACACGCACGGCCATCTCAGCCTGGTTTCGAAGCGCACATTAAAAAGTTTAATGGATATTGTTTAAACAACACAAACTATTTACACACCCACAACGGCTCCAAAGAAAAGCTACCCTGGCTTCTCGTCCTGGCTCTCTGGGGAGCTCCAGAGCTCCTTCCGCCTCGACCGGATCCTTTCTTTCAGGTTGCGGAACTGCTCCCCTTGGGGAAGGGGGCGCGTTGGCCTGCCTGGGGGGCCTGCGGCCTCAGAAGCCCCCCGGTCTCCCGGTGGGTCCTCAAGGGGAGACCCATCCCTCCCTGCAGCTTGACACCCTCGGGGGCTCAGTCCTAAAAGGCCCCTTTCTGGGGAGCCCTCCCTGCTTCGGGGGGACCTCCAAGTGGTGGGCTGCCCAGCCCTGTTGCCCTGCTCTGCTTGAGGAAGGGGCTGGTGCGTGGTCCTCTCAAGCACAGGGGGCTCCTCCCTTCTCCTGCCTAGTCTCCCCTCTGTCGTTTTGGCTGGCCCTTGAGCCAGAGTGGCTGGCTGCCCATCCCTGCCACGGCTGGGTCTCTCTTCTCTGCCGCTGGAGGAGGTCTCCCCACGGCCACTGGTGTCCACGTCCCGCTTGGCAGGCCTCGTTCTTCTTCTGCTGGGCCCCCACGTCCTGCCCCCAGCGCCCCCCTCAGCTGCTCTTTCTTGGCCTTGGGTCTTGGGAGCCCGCCTCTTTCTGTCCACGGATGTTGAGGTTGAGGCCTTGAGCCCAGCCCTGTCACAGGCCAAAGCCCCTTCCGGACCCCGGATCTTTTCCTGGGTGAGGTCCTCCGAGGAGGAGCCGCTCGCTTGACAATGAGTGGAGAAGGAGCCCGTGGAAGTGTGGTGGGAGCCTGGCCGTCCAGCTCGAAATTTCTGTCTGTGGGGGACATGAGTCCCACCTACCCTGGAAGAGTCTTCTCTGTTCTGAAGTGCAGGGCGGGGGTCCCTCCATCCGTCTGCAGCACCTCCTTCTAGAGCAGGCTCAGTGTCTCCAGAGGAACCAGCCCTTCCTTCAGCCGCCTGTCCTTCGCTGGGGACTCCATGTCTCTCCTCCTCTGTCCAGGTAGTCAACCAGCAGCCCTGGCTGTGCAGCCAAAAATCCATCCCCTGTTTCAAGGAGAGCTTCGTCTCCAGAATTGAGCCAATGATAGAGAGACCTTGGCTCTTATCCTTCCTGGAGCTGGAAGAAGCACTCTTAGCCTGAGATCTTGAGCTGGCTTCAGCCTTCAGCGAGGACTCTTCCGAGGGCCTCTCCTCCGTGGGCAGATGGCTGTTCTCCTCCTCCTCCTCCGTGGTGAGACTTTCACTATTCATGTCTTCCGTGGCCCAGTCCCCCACTCGGTCCCACTCACATTCTGTGCTGAACTGGGTCTGGTCTTCTAAAGACGTCGGGTTTTGTTGCGCTGACTGCTGCTCTCTGGTGCCCAGACTACTGCCGTCCTCATACCCGCTCTCTGCTCCTGTGTCTGACCGAAGCCAGTCGGACGGGGGGGCTGGCAATTCACTGCCTGCTTCCAGAGAAGATGCAGCTGAGAACTTCTGGCTTGATAGCTTTGAGCGTTCAGAACCTTCGCTCGAAGCCTCACCGGTTATCTGAGAACCTTCGTGGTCCTGCTGGTCCAGAGTGGTTATACTCAGGTCAGGGGATGGAGGAGGCGCAGGTGGCTCCCACAAGTCCCTGGAAGCCCGATCCTTAGGCTCTCCAGTACGTGGAGCTGCAGGCCTCGGTGGTCTTCCACCTCCAACACCGTGTCCTTGTTCTGGTGGGGACTCGCTGTCTTTCCCAAGAACCGGCTTTTCCTCCACTGATTGGCCACTCAACCGTAGCCGGTACTTTCTGCCTGCCTGCCGGATGAGTGCCACCTCCACGTCCTCACAGGTGGAATATGAGGAGATGACACAGGCAGGAAGTATGAAGGAACCCAAGGCTCTCTGGACAACGTGGGACCTGAGCCGAGGGTTGGCTGCCACTTCAGAAGGTTTGCGAAGGTTCTCCTGTTCTGGGAGATGACCCTGTACGATGCTTCCCACACGATGGGTCTTTTTCTGGGTCTCGTTGTCTTCCGGAGATGCCACGGACCCGGTTCCTGCATCTCTGGCCACGGGGGAAGCTTCCTCTCGCTGCTCCTGACCTACCTCTCTTTCACAAACTGTAGCATAGGGAACCGGCTGCATTCCTGATTGTCTCAGTCCCGATGGAGACACGCTGCGTCTTACCATTTCTTGCATGCTGCATTCCAGATGCCGTGAGAAGCTCTCTTTATCCCAGACCAACAGCTCAACGGAACTGCTTGGCACGGATTCTGCATCACCCTCCCGAGAGATGAACTCTGAGGTGTCAGAAGCTTGGCTGCCTCTACGGCTGGCATCATACTTGTCATAGCTGGATTGAGGAGAAAGCGGCGATGGGCTTCCATCATCTTCTGGCTCAGAAAAAGTGACCCAGTCTTGCTTTGGGGTTCTCTGCTGCAACAGGACATGTGGAACCGTCAGCTCTGGTTTATCCCTTGATGAAGATCTTCCTTTAGGGCTGGAGAGTCTGGCTTCACCTTCTTCAAGTTGTATCTCCTGGCTGCTTCCTCCCTCTGATGCCTCCATGACAGGAAGAGGAGTTGGAGAAGAGGAACGAGAGGGCTCCTCGGGGGACACCCAAGAGGCAATTCTTCCTCCGGGCTCCAATCGGAGCCGCACTTCAGACCGGTAGGTTGGTGAGCTCGTCTGTGGGTGTGAGTGAGAGTCCGGTTCTGCCTCCATAAGAAAATGTACTCTGGTTGACTTATGGTAGCTTTGAAATCTGGGCTGGGGCAGAAATTCTCTGAAGGACCCTTGGGTTTGTTCAGGAGCTTCTCCTCCAAAAGGGGTTGCCATGTGGCCCGTTGTGTCTTGCGCCCGGGTCTTGCCATCCCTCCTCTTTCTCTCCGCAGCTGGGGGTCTCTCCGCCATGGGGCTCAGTCTACCTGTGACCTGGCAGTTCACACTTCCCTCTTGCGTCCCCCTTTCCTCTGGAGGTCCTTCTGTGCTCTGTACCTCAACCCCTCCTTCTGTAGCTTGGGAACCTTTGCTGGTAACGGATGTTTTTTCAGCTGACTGTGGACTACTGATGCGTAATTCCTCAGTGGATTCTTCGGGGGCATGGAGGCTGTCCGAAGCAACGTCCTCTGGTCCAACGTGTAGACCATGGACAGTGGACCCTTCCTCTCCTGCGGCCCCATGGACCCCTTCTTCTTCCGTCTGTAGAGAACCAGCACCTGGGGAGTATCTTCCATTCTCTGCTGCAGCATCTCCCCCCAATGGGGTCTCCACTGCCCCTCTTTCTTCTGCAGCCTGTGGGGTCTCGAATGCCACGCTCTTATTCTCTGGGCCTGATGGGCCTTTTGCCTCTGCAGACCATGGAGTCCCATTAGCCTCCGAACCATCAATCTGCAATCCGGCCCCATTTGCTCCGTCTGCAGCTTGCAGATTCTTACTCAAAACCGTTGTTCCTTTAGATGTCTCTGGACTCTCGTCCTCAGTGGCCGCTGGCCTCTCACTTGTGACGCTGGCTTCTTCTGAGGCTTGTGGGCTCTGCCGATTAGTAGTGGTCGTTGTTAAGGATTGAGGACTTTCAACCTCAGGGCTGGTTTTTGTGGGGTGCTGTGAAGTCTTGGAAGTAAACCCATTTTCCTTCTCTGTGTCTTGTGAGGGCCTGGGGCTTTCTCCTTTGCTCTCCTGGGATATCCCACCAGTGGAGATGGTTTCTTCTGGAGACTCTGGCGTTCCACCAGCGAGGGTCCGTTTTTCCATCTCTGTGGCCCTGGTGCTGTCTCTTTTGGCGTCTTGGGGAGTCTCACTCACCTCTTCCTTTGTCGCCTGCTGGCTTTCCGCCAAGGGTTTCATTTCATCTTCTTGAAGGACGTTCTCCTTGGTGGTGGCACCATCTTCCTTCATGGTCTCCAGACGCTCCCCAACTGATCCCTGGTCAGTTCGTGGCTTAGGAAGAGGTGGGCAGAAAGCCGAGAGAGACTTCTGCACGATTCGTGGCAAGCCCCACTCGTGGCAAATCTTCTTGTGCAGGATGTGGAATTCAAGAAGGTCTTTGGCCTCAGCTTGAGAAGCTCTCTGGTTCGGTCCCTCACCATTTATGGCTGAGGTTGACCTTGGGGGCTGAGTGGTACTTATGGGGGCCCTTTCACTGTGAAGAGACTCAGGAAGCAAAACGTCAGGGACTGTCCTGGACTGGAAGCTAATTTCTGCTGACTTCCTCCTGAGGTGTTTTTCCAGGTGGTCTTTCTTTGCAGCATGATGAGGTCCTGCCTTTCTCTGATCAGCCTGTGGCCTTCTGGCCGGGGTGGCAGAAGAGAACGCCCGTAGAGAGCGAAGGAGTTTCTTTGGAAGTCTCCACCGCTGATGGGTGATCGCTCTCTTCAGGCTCTCCTCCAAATTCTCCTGGGAATGCAGAGGGAGGAAAAGTGGCCTTTCAGGAACCTGGATTTTCATATCTTGACCTGCCTTCTTTGGAGGCAGGACTGGTCCAAGGGGAGGCGGTGCAAAAGCTTGCAGAGACCTCCGGATGACAACAGGCAGCCCCCACTGGTGCTGAAGTCTCTTCCTCTTGATGTGATGCTCCAGGACCTCCTTTTCCCTGTCTTGCAGGAACGGCGTCTCCACCGCCTGGAAGCGGAAGGTCTGCTGCTTGGTTGGCCTTGAAGAGGGGGCTGAGGAAGCCACCTGTGAAAGCGATTCTGGCGGTGGTTGTTTCCACTTCTGCTCCTCTGGTCCCTCCAAACGTTCCCCAGGAGCCTTCGCCAGGGGTCCTGGGAGGAAGGTCCTTAAAGCCTTCTGGATCTTTTTTGGCAGCCCCCACCTCTGCAGCAGTTTCCGCCTCTGAATGTGGTGCTCCAAGTGGGTTTGGGCGTTGGGGGCCAGAAAGTGCACCTCGTGTAGCAAAACGCGGGTGTTGGTCTCTAACTTATGGGTGCCGGGGCCCAAAGGAGCTCTTGACACGAAGCGCTCCAGGGACCTTTGGACAAGAACTGGGCAGCTCCACAGGTGCTGTATCCTTTTCTTCTTCATGTGATCTTCTAGGACTTCTCTGTCCTCCCTCTGGAGGAAGAACGCCAGCGTCTCTGAGAAATCCGCCTGGGCCAGCCGGGGCCTGGAGAATGGGGAGGTAAATTTGGGCATCATTCCAGCAAGGGCCCCCCTGTATCGCAGGCCCATCCCCCACAAGGAAGCAAAATGGTTTCTCTGGACCACCCACTCCAAGCGATCCTTGTCTTCTGGAGACACAGTTAGGGGGGAGAGGTTGCGAGGCCGTAGCAGCTCCTGGCCGGAAAGGATCAGCTTCGGAAGGGGCTGCTTTGAATAGAGATCTCCAAGTTGAAGGGAGGCTTTGGCGATGGTTGGAAGAGCCCCGTGGTGGATCTCCAAATGTTTCTTAGCCAGATGAAGCTGGAGCCTCCTCAGGTTTGGAAGGTCCAAAGTACCTAAAACGTCCCTTTTTGTCCTGAGGTCCCGTTCTCTGCTCTGTGCTCCTCCAGACCAACCTACTGAAGCAGTCTCCAAGCTAGGACCTCTGGGGAAGTTCCTCCAGGTTTGGTCAAGATGGGACATTGGTGGCCTCTCCACCTCAGCATCCTCACCTGTTGGGCAGAGCCTCCAGAGGGATTTTAATGCCCTCCTGGGTAGCCCCCATTGCCGCTGGAAGTTCATCTTCCGAACATGGAACTCCAAGAAGCTAGAGACAACTTGGGGAAGGAAAGTTGGCTCCTGGTGAACAACATGGACATCAATTAGGTTCCTTTGCAGGGTGGGTGGCATTGGAAATTCCTGCATGAAGGCCTTCACCGATTTATGGACAAGAACCGGGAGGCCCCAAGCGTGGTGGATCTTCTTCTTCGCAGCATGATTTTCTAGATCTTGTCTTTCCTGCTCCAGGAGGAATGACGTTTGGACCTCTGAGAATTCAACGCTGGTCCTTCTCAGTCCGAAAGGCTTGGAGAACGGCGTGGAGGGCAAAGCACTCAGA
Source organism: Pseudoxyrhopus heterurus (assembly GCA_032468235.1). Lineage (NCBI taxonomy): Eukaryota > Metazoa > Chordata > Lepidosauria > Squamata > Pseudoxyrhopus > Pseudoxyrhopus heterurus. The sequence goes on along the minus strand of JANHJO010005406.1, from coordinate 7,478 downwards.
ACATCCACATAGCCCATTCCCAAGCTCCACAAGGATATGAGACGGTGGCAACGAATGGCCATTTCGATCCGCTCCGTCTCCCCTGCCGGGAAGAAGGACAGGGAGGAGGATCGGGGCTGCTGTATTCTAAGGCCAGGAGGGATCCGCTTGGGGAGGTATTGCCTTGAAGAGCTCTGGGTCCAGGCAAGGTCAGCGATAGTAGGGATTGCTTCCAATTGGACCTCCACGTTCTTCCTACTCAAGTAGATCTGAAGTTGATTCACATCTTTGGAATCTATTTTAGACAGAACCTCAGCCCGCTGTGGGGTGCCCTCCACTGAGCCAGCAGGTCCCGTGTCCCCTCCTGGTTGGAAATACCCAAGATCCAGAGTGGGTTGCTCAGAAATCGCCCCCTGGCCACAACAGTAGGGGAAAATGTCCCCATCCTCGCTGCTCCTCGAGTCAGACGGGCTTAACTCGAGCTGCGGATAGAGAAGCTTAAGGGACTCCAGAGCTTTTCCCGGCAAACGCCATTGCCGCTGTAGATGCCTCCTCTGGATGTGGGATTCCAGGTGGGCGCAGGTGCTTGGCGGAAGGAAGGCTGGGACCTGGCATAGGACGCGGGCATAGCTGTCCACCTTCTGAAGGCTGGGCCGGGCAGGAGCTCTTTCCATGAAGCCTTGCAGGGATTTCTGAATGAGTCTGGGGAAGCCCCAGCCATGCTCCAGCCTCTTCTTCCTGACGTGCAGTTCTAGGGCCTCTCGGACCTCCGCTTGGAAGGAGAGGGCCTGCTCCTCGGAGCGCTCTTCTTCTCTGGGTCTTCTGTGGCTGGAGGGCAGTTTGGGCTGCAGGGCAGCTATGCCTCCCACGTAGACCCTGGCCAGGCCCCAAAGCGAGGTCAAGCGGTGGTGCAAAATGGCCAGCTCCAACCGGCCAGTGTCCTCGGCCGGCACAAAGGGCAGGAACGTTCTGCGTGGCTGTGGGGTCCAGGAGCTTGGGGACGCTGGCTTGGGGAGGGGGGCTCTGGAAGGAGGGAGATGCTGCCAGGACTGCCTGGCCACCCCTGGGAAGACCCCCGAATGCACTTCCACACATTTTTTAAGGAAGAGCATTTGGATTCTTTGCTCCGCCTCACCCCTAAAGGACAGAGTCCCAGGTGGGGACACCTGCCCTGGAGATGGGGGCTGGGGTGCCTTCTCCCCGTTGGTGGCAGCCTCTGCTTCTGAGGGCCCCGGGCCCACCTGGCTCTGATCTAGCTCTCGCATTCCCTTGGGCTGAGGACCAACGGTGGACTCGGCCCCCAGCCCCTTCGTCGCTTCCAGCACCCTCTTGGGCAAACCCCACTGATGCTGATGCTTCCTTTTATGGATGTGGAGCTCCAGGAATCGGATGGAATCTTGAGGGAGGAAGGCCAAGGCCTTGTGCAGAACCTGCACCTCGGTCACGCTTCGTTGGGAGAGTTGTGAGGGAGCTCCTTCCACGAAGCCCCTGAGAGACCTCCGGATCACCTCGGGCAGCCCCCACTCGTGCTGCAGCCACTTCCTACGGACGTGTCCTTCAAAGGCTCCTCTGATGTCCTCCTGGAGGAAGGGGGCCTCCACCTCCGAGGACACCAAGCGGTCTGCCAGTCTGGGTTGGAGGGGCTGCCCGGGTGGCTTTGGCACCATTCCCCCAAGGGCTTCGAGGTATCGGGCGGTCAGGCCCCAGAGGAACATCAGCCGTTGGTGCTTCAGGGTCTGCTCAATCTGGACCACGTCTTCTGGGCGCTCGAAGGGCAAGAAGCGGCAACGTGGCTTGAGGAAGCTACGGCCGGGAGGGATCAGCTTGGGCAGGGGCTGCCTTGGTGGGACGGTTGCACGCTGCCAAGAGAATCTGGCCACGGTGGGCATCACCCCCAGCAACATCTCCATGTGCTTCTTCTCCAGACAGATCTTCACCTCCTTCAGGGCTTTCCCCTGTGGCAGCAGGTGGAAGACCTCAGGCTGACGTGGGGAAGGAATGGCCATCCTTCCTGGTTTCTTCACCTCTTGACTTGGGCCTGAGGTCGCTGCCGTCTCTGAGCCGAGCCTTTTAACAGGGCCCCGGAGCTTCCTGGGCAGCTGCCATCTCTGCAGCACGACTCTTTTCCTCACGTTCCTCTCCAGCTCGTGCATGTCGGCATCTCCGAGGAAAGTGATCTCAGCTGGGAGGGTAGTCACCTCGGTGTGCCCTGCAGCGTGCCAGGGAGGGGCAGCTGGCAAAAATAACCGCAGGGACTTCTTGACGAGACTGGCCAGCCCCCACGCGTGCTGCATCTTCTTCCTTCTCACATGCCACTCGAGGTCTTCCCGGGTTCCTTGGCTGATGAAGACCGTGTCGGATGAGCTGATACGCAGCCCAAGGGCCCTTCTGGATAAGGGAGGAAGGGGGACCTGAAATCCAACACCTGTGGACAGGTGAGAGAGGGACTTTTGGTACAAAGTGACTAGCCCCCACTTGTGCACCAAGTCTTTGTGTCTGATGCTAAGTTCAACACGCTCCAGGGCCATCGTCTCCACGAAGGGGAGCTCCTTGGGCCGCAGCTGCAACGTCCTTGACCCGGGGGAGATAGGTCTGGGGAGGGTCTCTCCTCTGTCTTGGAGAGAAGCTGTCTGAAGCAGGGTGGAGAATGGACCAGCCCCTCCGAGCTGCATCTCAAGAGCCTTTTGGGCCACGTGTTTCTGAAGGGCTTGGGAGAGCTTGCAGAAACCAGGACCCTTCCCGGAAGGTGACCTCCTTTCAACCTTCTCCTTCTCGCTCTCTCTGGCCGCCTCCGCCACGCTGGGGGGCATCGGCATGAAGATCTGGAGAGACTTCATCACCCTTTGGGGAACGCCCCACTGCCTCTCGATGATCTTCCTCTTGAGGTGCTCCTCCAGCTTCCTGTTGGCTTCCAAGGGGACCAAAGGCAACGTGCTTCTTGGGGCCACCTTTACGTCCACTCGGGGACCCTTTGGGGGGGCAGGGCTGGAGGGGGCCGCTGGCGATGCGGCTGAGAGGAACTGCCTGAGGGATTGTTGCACAAGCTTGGGCTGCCCCCACTGGTGCTGGACCTTCTTCCGGAGCACGTGGAAGTCCAGGAGCTGCCGCCAAGAGCTGGGCAGAAAAGGGGTCTCTGCGTGGCCAAACTGAGATGGGCGAAAGCCCTGAGGTGGAGTCATTGGCAGGTTAAAGGGAGCCATCTTGGACAAGGACTGGGAGGAGGAAGCAGGGAGCTGCTGCCATAAGAGTTGGATGTGCTTGCACTTAATGTTCATCTCCACGCTGTCCGCCTTCCTCCGAAGACCGAGGCTTGGCCCACCCCGCGGCTGGGGGCTCCTCTGGGACAATCTGGTCAGCTTCGGAAGGGCGATTTTCTTCTCCTCTGAGGCGCTCATTTTCTGGGACTCCTCCACTCGTTTAGGAAAGGCCTCCTGGGCAATTTGAAATAACTTCTTCGCGATGTGAACCCGGAGTCTGGGTCTGGAATGGAGAAGATAGCCCAAGGTTGCGTCTCTAGTTGGGGGGGCTAAACGGGGACGTTTTACTGAGCTTGGGGACTTTTCTCCACCAGACCCTTCCTCCCCAGGAACCGTGGGGTGAAAGTCAGCCTTCAGGTGCCTGAGGGCCCCTTGGATCTTCCTTGGCAGCCCCCAGTGCTTGAGGTGAGCCCTCTTTCTCACGTGTTGCTCCAGCCTCCTCCTGGTGGCCACACTCTTAAATGGGAGGACCTGAGGCCTGGTCACCACCACCACTTCTCTCTTCAGGGGCCACCGAATGAGGGGACTTGGAGCAAATGGCAAGAAGGCCTTGAGGGACCTGAGGAGGATCACGGGCAGCCCTATTGCGCTCTGCGTCCTCTTCACCACCAGATGTTGTTCCAACTTCTCCAGAACAGCTTCAGATACAAACGGAAGCTCAATAGCCACAAATACCAACTTCCTGGAGGTGCTGGATCCAGCTGAAGTCGGAAAGGCGGTCAGAAAGTCCTCTTCCTCTTCAGAAAGGAGATGCGTGCCCCTCTGGTCTTCTCCTTCACTGCTAGAAGAGGGCTCCTTCTCACTGGAGGACCCATCGTCTTCATGATGATGGAAGGTCTTCTGGTGTCCCCAAAGTGTGTGGTCCTTCTGGCTGTAAACAGTGGAGAGACCAAGAAAGTGGCCGTATCCTGCCCCGCTGGGGTAAGGGGCCTCGGACACGCTAGAAGAACTACTAGACTCCTCTTCCTCAACCTTCTGCTCATCAATGGTGCGAAAATGATTCTTCTCTTGACTGGCCCTCCGGAGGGGAGAACGTCGGAGGTGTCTGGCATGTTTTGGGAAGGTGTCTGCACCTGGCAAATGGGAAGGGAGAGGTTTCCCCCTCCAGAGTCCGTCTCTGGGGAGGCGTTGCCTCTTCCTGAGCAAGGGGGAGGCTGCTGGGCTGTGTCGGAGGGGCCCGATCTCAAGGGGTTCACTCCTGCTCCGGGAGAAGATGGGATTGTCCTGCAAACCTGAAACGGCTGGCAGGCTGGAGCGCTCCACGTAAGAGGTGGTGGGGAGGGATGGTTTACGTAGTACAAGATTCTCAGGGTTCAGTCTTTGGGTCTGCACCACCTTCTCCGCCTCCCTGGCTGCATGAGCACATAAGGCACAGCCGGCATTGTCACACAGAAGTTTGCGGATAGTGATGGCAGAGCGACCGCTCTCTCTCCAGGGTGACTGGCGAAGCCGTGGTTCTTCTTCCCGGCCAGGGGTCCCTGCCCAAGGAAAGAAGAGGATGAAGAGGCCCGTTAGGGAATTCGATCAACGAGAAATGCGAGAGAGAGATTGGGGCTCCCTCCTGATGTTGCTGGACTTTGTTGCAGCCATGTCACAAACTGTGCCCACATGCAAAGAAAATGCCATCTGAGGGGTCCTTGGTGCTCTCTGAGCTTAGTTCTTTTCTTGCAGACATTTCATGACCCAAACTAGGTAACATCATCAGTGCTGGAAGGGAGAGAGATTTGTGGAGAGAAAGAGAAGGAGGAGGAGGGGGGGGGGAGGAGGAGGAAGAGGAGGAGGAGGAGGAGGAAGAGGACTTTGTGATCCTTGGGTCTCTCTGAGCTTAGTTGTTTTCTTTAAGACATTTCATGACCCAAACTAGGTAAATGCCACCCTTGTTTTGTTTCTTCAGGAACATCATCACCACCCTCCACTCAGCTAAGAAACTCTGACCCTTTCTGGAGAACCTCCAGGCCTGCTTCAGGAAGCACGTTCTTTGGTTCAGCCGTGGGGATGGTCTTAGCAGCCTCCATCACCCTAAGGCCCTGCAGAAGATGACCTGTCTGGAGTCCAGGCAAGGCTGGTGGGTCTCTAATATAAACGCCGTAACCGAATGTCCCTGCCAGATAGAGCAATTCTGGCACCTTTAGGGTACACTGACTTGGGTCGACTTGGCTTACCTTCCTCTTGCTCAAGAACTGTTCCCCACGGTGCAGCTCTGCGTTCCAGATCACGATCCTACCAGGAAGACAGGAGAGAAGGCAGTTAGTCAATGGGAAGAGGCTGGCCATGAATGTTCTCCCTTCCTTGACTGGGTTTTTGTGGAACACCTTCTCAATCCCGGTCAAGGAAATGATGATTGCCATGAAGATGATCCAATAGGTTGGGTTGACTTTTGGTGACCACCAAGATAGATTTTCTCCAGCAACAGGAGGCAACCAAGATCATTTCTTCTACGAGTCCATGAATAAAATGGACTTCTGCACTCAGGAGTTCTTATAGCAGGGGTCTCCAACGTTGGCAACTTTAAGACCTGTGGAGT
>JANHJO010005404.1:69818-84548 GCA_032468235.1 Pseudoxyrhopus heterurus | reverse complement strand
GTGGACTAGATGACCTCAGAGGTGCCTTCCAACTCTGTTATCCTATAATTCTGGGTCTCCTGCTTGAGCAGGGGGTCGGTCTAGATGACCTCAGAGGTGCCTTCCAACTCTGTTACTCTGTGATTCTGGAAGGGTCTCTTGCTGGAGCAGGGGGTTGGACTAGATGACCTCCAAGATACCTTCCAACTCTGTTATCCTATAATTCTGGGTCTCCTGCTTGAGCAGGGGGTCAGACTAGATGATCTCAGAGGTTCCTTCCAACTCACACACAACATCAACAACCAACAGGACGTGCTGGCACAAGTATACTTCCTTATATAAAGAAGACAGTAGCTATCTTTAGATTTTATTAATTAGCTACCATTGTGGCTTGAATTCCTGTGTTATATTGTCATGATTGATATTATTTACACCTTCTCACAGGTGGAATATATTTGCTATGTGTGCCTGTAGTTATTTTTTTAAAGAAAAGCCAATTTAAATTTTCATACTTTCTAGCACTGGGAATGGAAGGAATGGGAAGAAACAAGAAAAGGCTTTTCTTATTAATTGGTTATCCCTCATGTTAGCAAGATCATCTTATGTGCTAGTATTATCTGCAGAACAGCCTGACACCCCGGTGCTATTTACCTGTTGAGGCCAAACCAATATATTTACCTATCTAAATGTAAGCAAATTTTCTTTCCAACCTTGTTCGACTTAAAGGCAAAGCACATAATTCCTTGCAGTGTTTGTTTACTTTGCTTCATACAAATGGCTTATATCAATTATGCAGATTAAAATGTGATCATAAATTTAAAAATGGAATAGGAACAAAATGAGGTTTTTTTTTTTCTCCTGAGCTTTCCTGAAAAAATTATCAAAGGGGGGAAAAATGGCAGTTACAATATTTTAGAACATTTGTCCCTTGCAACAGCTGCAGCTCTGCTAGGGAAAAGAAATGGCCATCGTGGTTCTCGACTTTATCATCTCTCATTTAGATTACAATGGACACATTTTACAAATGACTACCTTTGCTAAATGGAGGTACAGGTAGTCCTCAACTTATGACCACAATTGAGCCTGGAATTATAGTCATAAATAGTCATGGTGTTTAGGTGAGGCACTCATGCGATTGCCTCACTTAATGACCACAATCCTGGCTCTCCCCATTGTAGAATGAAGGGTGTCTGTGAGGCCAAGCTCTGTACTGCAACACTTCCCCAGTCATCCTTGGCCTGCCCTTGGCATCCCAGAGTCTCCCTCACGCCCTGAGGCAGTCCTGGCACAGCTTCCTCCCCATTGAGTCTCACCCTCTTGGGCCTCCTCCCCCATCATGCCTTGCTCCACTTATCTTTCCAGAAGATTGACTTTCCCAATGAGAAGCATTGTGTGGCCTTTCTAGTCAGAAGCCACTTTGTACTATCCCAAGTGGGTAGTGGGTACCAGTTTAGGGGTGGCAGAAATTCTCGCAAACTTAGAATTGTGGCCGCTTTCAAAATGGCAGCCACTTTTTGGGCGCCACATGGCCTCTATCTAGAAGGATTATATGGCACATCAGCTGCTTCTCCCTGAGAAAGGCAATCTTCCAAACAGCCTGGGCATTACGATTTCCACTATTAGATAGCCTTTTACTTCGGAAATAAAGTACATTATATCTAGATTTCTTAAATTCATAAATAGTTTAGTTAAATTGCAACTATTCAGCAACTGATGGTGGAGTTGAAACATTAACGCAAAACCAGAATGTTTCAAAATGTGAAGTCATTTGCTCTGCAACAAGATTTTATTAAAACATACCTTATTTTGTGAGATTAAAAAAACTATTGCTATTTGAGATTTTAGATTATTAACTATATTTTTATTTGTCCCCCAAAGGGGCAAAATGTTCACAAGATGAAAATGTCAACTTTTCAGTTCTCCTTATATAGCTTTTAGGTTTTAAAACATCTAAAATCCATAAAATATGCATTACGTTTATCTTTTTTTTCTTAACCTTGTATAATCTGGATGGCATTTCTTCTATGAAATGTTTTCTTCTCTCCAATATATTAGACTACACACACACACAAAAAAAATACTTTCATTAACTCAGAAGAAAGAGAGGATGCTGTTAGTGGGCAACTTCAACCTATTAAAAAAAAATCTGCAATTTTGGGACTCTCTAACCAAGAGGAGGTCACATTACATTTTTGCCTGAAGCACCAAGGCGCTTCTGGGTTGAAAGGATTAGCCAGCGACATCACTGTTTCCCAGGGGATTCACAGTTGGGGCTCCTTTCATGTCCCTGGCAGGAGCTGGAGTGAAGGATGGGAGCTCAACTCTACCCCACAGCAGCACTTGTCTCAAATGTGGGCTTGCTAACCTCCATCGCAGCATCCTAACCACGTGAGCCACTGTGCTCCCCAGGTGGTCACATGAAACAAGGCTCCTGGATGGCTATCCTTGGATGCAATGATGTTGGAGAAATTTCCTCAGCCTTGCTGCCATGAGGTAGGCCCTAATAGCAGCTCAAACCTGAGTTCAGTCAGATTCATTCTTCATCATCCTCTAGGAGTGCTCCTGATGCCTCTTCACCTGCTTTATCTAAATCTTTTCTTTTACACAACCCAGGCATTTATGTCATAAAAAGATGTAATCTACGTGTGCCTTTTTCATGTACCCTCCTTATTACCAGAATTATCTTTGGTGTGATAGCAAAGTAGTCAAGAAGGCGGCTACACCAAAGCCTCTATTTTACAATATACATATAACATAGCACAGTTATGGCTACCCTCTTTTGAATATCCCATTCGCAACAATCAAAGCTAAAAAGATCTGAGCAGATTCTAAACTACAATTAGCTTTCACTGAAATCAATGCACCAAATCAGAGTTAATTGTCCAGTAAATTCCAAGGCCACCGAAGTTCTTACACTTAAATACAGTTTACTACGAATCAATTCATTCTGGATTGAACATATTGGCATTTTTTAAAGAGAAAAATTGCCCTTTATGTAATTGAGTGATATTTATTATTTATTTATTAAATTTATATTGCCGCCTATGGTGAGTCAAGGCGGCTTACAGAATATAAAACCACATTTAAAACAATAAAAACTAACAAAAAGAAATAAATTAATATAGTACAATATAACAAAATCACCCTCCACCTCCCATCCTCTGCCCCAGCAACAGCAGATCACACAAGCTATTTAATGGGCTCTATCCCACTCTGGGTTCCCCAGGCCCGCTGGCAGAACCAGGTGTTCCATGCCTTCTGGAACAGTATTAGAGTGGGGGCCATTCTAATCTCTGGGGGAATGATGTTCCAGAGAGAGGCAGCCACCACGGAGAAGGTCCTTCTTCTGGGCCCCACCAGGTGTGTCCCCCTCGGGGATGGGACCTACAACATTTCCTGCCTTCCCACTCTGATGGGTCAGGTAGATGTGACCGGCAAGAGGTGGTCCCTCAGATAATCTGGTCCCAAGCCATGAAGGGCTTTAAAGGTGACAACCAGCACCTTGAATTGCACCTGGAAGCAAATTGGCAACCAATGCAGCCCCCTCAGGAGAGGTGATACATGTGCACACCAGGGTCTGCACAAAATCATGCGGGCTGCTGCATTTTGCACCAACTGGATGCTCTTCAAGGGCACCCCATGTAAAGCACGTTGCTTTAGTCAAGATGGGAAGTGACTAGGGCATGAGTAACTATGAGTAGGGACTGTTGGTCTAGGAAAGGGCGTAACTGGTGCACAACCCGCAGTTGTGCAAAGTCCCTCCTGGGCACGACCACCACCTGTTCTTCGAGCAGGAGTCGTGAGTCCAGGAAAACCCCTAGATTACGCACAGGGTCTGTTTGGGGTAGTCCCATCCCATCCAAGACCAAAGGTGGCAATTCTCCCTGAGCCAAAGAACCCCAAACCCAGAGCCACTCAGTCTTGCAAGGATTTAGTTTCAACCCATTGCTCCCCATGCAGACCCTAACAGCCTCCAGGCACTGCAAGAGGGAGGACACAGCAACACTTAACTCACCACAGGCCGAGACATACAGCTGAGTATCATCAACATATTGGTAATACCTCAGTCCATGGTGACGGATGATCTCACCCAGCGGCTTCATATAAACAGAAGCGGAGAGAGTACCGAGCCCTGCGGAACCCCGTAAAGCAGTGGGTGAGAGCTAGATCTCTCCCTCCTATCAACACTGAAAGCGGCTGCAGAAGAAGGAAGTGAACCAGGACAGCACAAGGCCTCCCACTCCATCCCCTGAAGCCGCCCCAGGAGAATTCCATAGTTGATAGTATCGAAAGCCACCAAGAGGTCAAGTAGGAGCAAGGATGGATGCACTAGCCCCATCCCGCTCCAGCCAGAGATCATCCAAAAGTGCGACCAATGCCGTTTCTGCCCCAAATCCAGGCCTGAATCCTGACTCGTAGGGAGTCAAGATAATCGGTTTCATCCAGAAACCTCTGGAGCTGCTGCGCGACCACCTTCTCAACAACCTTCCCCAAAAAGGGAAGATTGGAGACAGGTTGGAAATTATACAACCGGATGGAGTCCAGCTATGGCTTCTTAAGAAGAGGGTGGACCACAGCCTCCTTAAAGTGCTCTCCTCCTGTAGTGAAGCATTAATCACCGCCAGAGGCCATCCACCTGTCACCTCCTGGGAAGCTTTCACAAGCTTTCACAAGCCAGGAGGGACATGGGTCTAAAACCCAGGTGCCTGCACGCATAATTCCTAGAATCCTGTCCACTTCCTCGGGAGCAACGAGGTCAAACCGTTCCCAGATAACAGGGCAAGAACCTGCCTCAAGGGCTTCCACTGGACCAGCAATCATGCAGGCATCTAACTCGGAACAAAGTCAAACAATTTTGTCTCCCAGAAAATCCGCAAATTCTTCAGCACGCCCTTTCAAGTGGACCTCAATCTCCTCTTTCCCCAGGAGGAGGTGACTCACCTTAAAGAGGGTCGCTGGGCGATTCTCTTCAGACGCAATTAGTGTGCAGAAGTGTTTACACTTCGCCGCATGAATCGCCATGAGGTAGGCCTTAGTAGCAGCTCTTACCCATATTCGATTGAGTTCACCCCGTCTTCCGCCAGTGGCGCTCTAGACATCTCCTCATGCATTTCATCCCTCTCAGTTCCTTTGTATACCACAGGGCACAGAGAGGTCTTTGGGTAAGGAGAGGTCACAAGGGTGCAATCCTATCCAGAGCCTCAGTCACCTTCCTATTCCAAACAGTGACTAAGAGATCGGCTGGACTACACAGTAAATCTGCAGTTATAACCCCCAGCTCCTTCTGAAACCCATCTGGGTCCATTAGTTGATGGGGGCGGGCCAATCTAATAGATCCTTCCTTCCTGCAGGGGGGGTACAGCTTTTGAGAAACCCGTTGCCACCAGACTGTGATCCAACCATGACAAGGGGACCAAGGACAGGTCCACCAATTCCAGGTCACATAGGCACTGCTCCGACAAGAACACCAAATCGGGTGTGTGACCACTATTACTAGTCGGGATCTGGATGACCTGGGACAGGCCCATGGATGTGATGGTTTCCATGAAATCTTGGACTACCTCAACACCCACCCCCAGGGAAGGCAGGTTGACATCCCCCAGAACTATAAGCCTGGGGAATTCCACTGCCAGACCCACCGTGAGGTCCAGGAGCCCAGGTAGGGAATCTGCCATGTAGCAGGGAGGCTGGTACAACAACAGCAATCCCACCTGATCCCTTGAGCCCAACCTAAAAAAAGAGTCTCACAGCCGGGCACTTGTGGAGCAGTGCCTCTGAGAGCTACTAGAGATTCTCTGATAACAACAGCCACATCCCCTTCCCGGCCCTGAGGTCTAGACTGGTGCCATGCTCAATAACCCATTGGGCACATTTCTACGAGGGGAACACCTCCCTCTGGGCCCAGCCGGGTCTTGGTTATATAAGCCAGATCAATCTTCTCTTTGAGGATCAAATCGGCAATAAGGCTAGCCTTATTGCAGGCTGATCTGACATTTAAAAGCAGCAGCCTAAGACAAGGGCCACCATAGATCTGCTGATCAGATAAATGAGGTGAGTGCAAGGGGGCAGAACATAAAACCGATACTAAACATTGAGGTTGCATTCCCTGTGCCGCCCCCCCCTTGTCTCCCATATCTCCCATTACCTACTGAAATAGGACGCCCTCCTCTGCCTTCCCTGAGAACCATTCCATCCCTCATCCCCAACAGTCTTCCTTAAAAAGGGGAAAAACCTCCTTCCACTGACAGACTGTCGGGGGGGGGGGCAAGGTGAGCCTTATAGGCACTATAGCAGTTGCTCTTAGCGCCCTCAAACTCACACTACCCCTTCCTCATTGCTGCAGAGTGGTCACATCCAGCCCCCTCTTTTCTCCCAACATACTCAGAATACATCCACTCAATGCATAAATGGCACCTTGCCCAGCTGCTCTCACCCACCAAACAGGGAGCCACTCCTTCCCCCTAGGTCTCACCCGTGGGAAAGGGACCAACACACTCGCCTCTCACTCAACTTCCTCTTCCAGCACCAGGATTCCCCAAGCAACCTTCCCAGGCCCGATTACAGAACATTCAGAGGATTGCAGAAGCAAGATTGCAGAAGGTAGCCAGAAAAATAGCCAGAAGGCCTGCTATGCTGCACTGGAAATTTAGCAGCTGAGTAGTCCTACAATGTCTCATGAACTTCAGTTCCAAGCTCCCACTCTCCAGTTAACCTTAGGAAATCCCAACAGCAACCTGCCAGTCTCCACAGTGTTATTACTCACAAGTAGGCCCAGCTGCTGACAAAGGCCAGAGAAGCTTGTCTCTTCTGTCAGCTCTACCTCCATCAGATCACCCACACCATTAATTCAGAGCTGCAGCTGCTGATTCTTGGGTTCTCAGATCAGGTTTAAGTTCAGCCAGGGGAGTCCATGGGGAGACCAGGGAAGCCACACAATTGTAAAATCATTCACCTCCTCCACTCCGTCTCTCCATTTCACCTTCCAACTGCCACTTTCCGACCATTCCACTCTTCCAGCTCTTGGTCTATCAGTTTCTTCACCTCTCCGTTTCTTCAACAAATTCCAGCCTCTCAGTTAGTTTATCAAGTTTGTCTCTTTCTTGCCTTTCCCTCTACACACTCTTCCACTTGTTATAGATACATGTTATATATTGGGAAAATTTAAGCAAAGATTACTGCTTCAGAAGAATTAGCAGTGTAAGAAATCTCACAAGAATCCAAAATGATATATTTTATTAGTAGAATTCCAAGATACTAACAATGCACAAAACAATGTCGAAGACAAAACATTCAGTTGACTGTGCTTTCTGGATGCATTGAGATAGAACAGAAACTAGATACCGGTATGTTGGCACAGAGCAACAGAACTCAGCACATCCTTTAAAGCACAGTCTGATGCCATACAATGCCATTTTTTGTTTTCTAAGTAAAAACTTCAGCTTGAAATATAAACCTGTTCTTATTTGTAAAATAAATTACGTGGTATTGCTAATAGAAGCAAATATACCAATAATGCATAGATATATAGCATATCTCAAAACACAGTATAGCTAAATACACAAAATACTCCCAAAATTTGTTGTTGCTTGCAATGAACAAATACGTCAACAAAATGATTACACACAAATGTGCATTTTATACCAAAAAGATTCCAAAGTTACCGATACTTCTTCTATGAATTATTTCAAAACAGGTTAAAAAAACCCACTGAACTTTGCCCAATCACAAGGTCCTAGCTTTAAGGGTGGAATTACAAGCACAGATTATATATAAGCAGTTCAGCAAACTATTCCATGTGCAATACATAAAATTAAAGCCGGAGCCCCTACCAAGAAAGAGATTTATGAAAAAGCTTCTAACAGCACCTTCCCCATTCAGTTAAAGGTAAAAGAGGGAGGAAGAAAGTACATTCAGACTTGAAAGATTCTACTATAGCCATAGTGTGTTTATTGGTCTGATATATCATATAGTGCTGATAGATTAAACTAAAAACAAATTGCAATGTGCTGAAGAAGTTGGAAAGCAGCTAAAGAGGTCTTCTTCCTGCAGTGGATTAATTCCTAGTATTGACAGATAAGCAGAAAAGCTTGATAGTTTGTTTATACACACAACATCTACACAGCATGTAGTCATTTAAGATGCTCAGTGTAACCAGGAAATGAATTTTAACTTCATTATTGATATTGTCATATATCAGTAATATAGATTTCCTATATAATCTATTGGAAGAAATTTATTCAGTGAAATATACAAGACAGTAGAGTCAAGCTAACAAGAGATCTGAATTATTATAATAGCCAAGAACCAATTCCAATCACCTCTGTCACTGATTATGCTGACTGGGACTGGTGGAACTTTGAATCCAACAGATCTTAATGCAAGCTTCCCCACCTGCATTAACATTTCCATCAATTTTAGGTGTAAGGCAGGGGTGTCAAACTCAAGGCCCAGGGGCCGGATCCGGCCTGCAGGGTGCTTAAATCTGGCCCGCAGGGCTGCCCTGGAAACAGTGAAGGACCAGCCTGTGGTGCCTCTGCCAGCGAAAACAGAGCTCCATTTTTGCTGGCAGAAGCCATCACACCAAAAATGGAGCTCAGGAGCCCGTTTTTGCTGGTAGACCGTTTGGGCCACCATAGGTGTCCTCAACACCAGTGACGTTGAGCTGGCCACGCCCACCCCAGTCTCCCGAAGTCAAACACAACCCTGATGAAATGAACTCAATGAAATCGAGTTTGACACCCCTGCTGTAAGGTATAAAAAACACTAAGCTGCAAAATAGATTTAATTCATTTAGCACCGAAAAAAATACCTTATATTGTGAGACAACACCAGTTAAAACTAGTATGTATATTCATTTGTAGAATGAACATTGTCTCCGCAATATTATTTATTTTGGATCAACTCTACGTTCTGTGAAATCTCTTTTAAAAACTTTCACAGAATGAAAAAGAAACATATAATTTTGACTTTTATTTTCAAGCATTTTATTATTTAATCTTTTCATCCACCTGCTAGTGCTGTTCTTGAAAGGGAGGAATAAATATTTTTTTGCAGGAAGGTGATGAATTTTATATTGTTTTTTTATATGGCCTCTGGAATAATGATGTAGGTTCGCACAAAGTAGTGGAATGTTGCTTTAAATAATGTGAAATAAGCTTTCTATTATCTTAAAGTAAAGGTAAAGGTTCCCCTCGCACATACGTGCTAGTCGTTCCCGAATCTAGGGGGCGGTGCTCATCTCCGTTTCAAAGCTGAAGAGCCAGCACTGTCCGAAGACGTCTCCGTGGTCATGTGGCCGGCATGACTAAACACTGAAGGTGCATGGAACACTGTTACTTCCCCACCAAAGGTGGTCCCTATTTTTCTACTTGCATTTTTACAAGCTTTCGAACTGCTAGGTAGGGATGGTCTATTTTTGTAAACTGTAATCTATACTGCCAAAAAATAAAAATATTTTGCCTTTTACGGCTTCCTGTGAATTAGATCTAAAAATTGTAAGAGTTTTTTGTTCAGGATAGTGTTGACATAAGCGGAAGCAACTTAGTGTTTTATCAAGAGCTATTTGATATATTTCTCCTTCCAGCATATGCTTGCCTTGATGTTGAGATTAGAAGCAACCAACTGCATCATCAGAATATCAGGTGCCTCTGCATAAGTTGTTCTATCAAGATTATCAATCATATTTATCTGATCTTCCTTTTTCATAGGGCAAGGGATGGACACATTCATATTTGTTAATGAATGAAAGCAACATTAAGCCATATAAATCATCATTGTGCAAACTAGTTATCACAAGGAAAATACAGCAGCTTTCATGTCATCTCAGATCAACTGAATCAAAACAATTTTCAGTGGAAGGATTCAGAGAAAGTACATCAGTAATACATTCAGTGATTCAAATCAATGAGTAAGCAAGTCCTTAATTACACCCTGGGAGTATCTTCTTTAAAACACGAAAATGATTTTAACAATTCTAACTGTTGCTCGCTTCTATGTTCTTACATTTTAATAATTAAACCTGAAAAATTAGCAGAAATGAAATTCACAGACAAGAAATACTTTAATTAAATATTGTGTAAAATGAACATTTTTATACAGTTAAATATCTGAAAAATGTACAGATAAAACAATCTTATTGTAGGGTCTTTAACAGTAAAATCTATCATTTAGTGAAGTTTCCCGTTTGGAGATGAGGAAATATGAGTGAATTGACTAATTAATCTAAAACACAAGACAGATTGTATTTATAAAGAAATGTTCTGATCATGTATGCCTGACCTTTTTTTTTTTAAGATCAAAATCATACTTATATAAAGTTAAACTGAGGCAATTCAGTTTTGGTTTGACTTTTCGGCTTTTCCACTTAGCTAAGCCTTATCGACTCTCACAGGAAAAATGTCTGGCATGTTTTGTAATTTGTGATATATTTGTATCAGTTTTAAAACCTCTTATAAACATTTCCTGAAAATGTGCACTTTTGTATTAAAAATGGTCCCTCCTTTTTGCTGAGAAATTTAATTCTGCTGCAGAGTGCAAAAGTGATTTTGCAGTGCTGCATTTGAAAGCATTTAGTGCAAGAAAGAACAGGGGTGGGGGACAATTATGTCAGTATTGGCACTAACAGGCACAATATATTAAAGAAATTGTTCCAGTTTATAAATTACAGTCCTTACTGTAAGTGTCTCTACAAAACAAAAATCTGAAAATAAAAAAAGGTTATAAAATCAGATGTGATCCCAAATGCCTAAAAAGTCTTTCTCTTTGTTAAACAGTGCTAAGTTGCAGATTATGCAGAGTGCAGCAGAAAACAGATACAAAAAGAGGTCACATACCTGTTGACCAAGAGTACATTTTACCAAGGTCAGCTATGATATTACAATTAGTCATTTTTAGGGGGTTGGGGGCAAGCCTCATCAAAGTGAACAGAGGGCAGGTAACTATAGTCACAGGGAAAAAACTGCACCCCACATTTGTGCTTTTATACACCATAAATTATCCAAATGAAGTAGCGATGCACTTGTTCTAAGCCCATGGTTAATAGCACAAAAGTTGTTCAAAGACATCTAATTTTAAGGCATCCAAGGAAGTTCATGTGGCCAACGCTATAATTAAAACATCAGAAGTGAATTTCATTTATTATTATTTTTAATTTAGGCTTCTGGTTTAGCCCCACCCCTCCCCCAGTAAACACAGTTCAGCTATGTGGCAAAGTCCTGGGTGGCAACTTTTTTTTAAAAAAAAATCAGAAATCAGAGAAAATGGAGAAAGGAAAAAAATGAAAATCCAAACAGAACATAGGAGAACCTTCCATTTCTTGTGGCCGCATTACATGCACGTTTTCTACTAGTATTCATTACAGCCATGTGGCACAATTTTGTTTTAACTATACAACAAACAACTTTATTTCAAAATTATTTGTTCAGATAACTTAAAAATAATATAAAAATAAACAATGTTTTTCCTCAAAATAACAGAAGGATGGAAAGTCGAAACAAATAACAACTTTGTGAAATACAAAATGAAATGAATGAACACATTTTTTTTTAAACAAAAACATATGAAGGCAGCGATTCTTGGCTTAATGCTTTTCACAGCATCACAATACCAGTCAAATGACAAAAAACATACATACAGGAAAAATGGTGAAAATATACAAAATTTCAAAGATAAATACAATATTTATAATCAATATGTTACAAAATAAATTCCCTTGGTGATTGCAAGTGTTCATGTGAAAGGAAGTTGTAATGTAGGGCTATTTTATTCCTTATCTTTAAAGGGAATAAAATTTGATCTTCTAAATATTTAAGTGGATCTGAAAAAAATTCAAGACAAGTGTATAAATATTTAGCTACAACTTTGGCAAAATCACAAAAGTCTACAATTTTATAACCACATACAAAACACATTAGGGAAGTAGGATCTAGAAGTCAAAAGGACAATTTTCTGGTACAAGAAACATAGACTTCACAGTAGCCTAAGAATGCAATAGTATACAGTGCTAGCAAAAGTTGAAAAAATGTTGCAGATCACACTTGCTTAACAGGAAGCTCTAGCAGTGGAAGTATATTTTTTTTAACCAACAGACAGTAGCATTTTCCTCTGTCAGTGTGCTTGTTGAAGGCAAGAGAATTCAATATCAAAGTTACAATTTCTAACTACAATAAGTTACAAAGTTCCATTTCATTAAGATGAAGTTAAGCAATGATCAACCCTCCCATCCTCCCGTCTCCCAAAATTATCTGAAATCATATATTCATCCTTTTTTTTCCCCCCAACCCCGGTTTTGATGGCTCATACCTCCTCCTTGGCCCCCTTTTTTCACCACAAAAAAATATTTCACATTATAGAGATACACAACCATTGTGAATCTAGTTATGAGTACAGAAAAATGTTTTGGAGGCATTTTTCATCAGTGTTTCATGATAATCAAAATGGTGCATCCACAAAGTTTTTCCCGACACATAGCAAGTACTAGACATAGCCAAGACGTAATCAGAAACTTTATACAAAATAGGTGTCGCTTTTTCCTTTTTCTTCAGGACCAAGAAATGTGAAAATATGAGAGAAGTTCAGTCAATAAAATGGAATTGTTCATGAAGAAGTTGATTGTTTGCATGTTGATTCTTAGTATTTTAAATAAACTTTTTTAAACAAAGTTTTTTTTTTTTGTAGCATTTGAATGTTTTGCTGATTGTATTTTGAAGATACTGGTTCCATCAGCATATCTTATATACTAAACTTGTCCCTTAGAAAGCTCATCTTCTGAACTTGGTGCTACAGTAGCTAAACAAAAAAATGAATTTACATTGGCGGAACTACAAGCCCAGACATAGCTGAAAAAAAAGAGAAAAAGTACTATTAATTTACTTGCATTATGTATTGGAACTTGCAAAGAAAGAATAAACAAGCAAGCAAAACAACTAACACTGACCACACCTAATTTTTCATAGCACCAATGTCTGAAAATCATTAGGAAGCATTCACCAAATCCATTTCCTAAAATGCTTGGATTAGGAACCAGATGCCTTTGACTAGAGCTAAAAAAAAATACTGCTCATGCAGCTTTTGTAGGAGAATTATGAAAAAAAGGTTGTGCCCAGTTGGGTATCAAAGAATTCCATAAATAGAATATATGACGGAAATGCATTTGGAATTCACAGTAGTGATAGATGCAATAATGTGTGTAGGTCTTCATGATCCATGGAAAAGTGATCTGGATAAACAATTGATAAATCCTTTTATCTGGCAAGACAGTAGCTATCAAACAGTTTGGGGATGGGAATGGGACATCTGTTTTTGGTATAATAAGCTATCCAACAAGAGAATCCTTCCCTTTACCCTCTTCTACATTTTAATTTTAAAATTGGATTTTATTAACAGAGCTCTTTTGTAATGATTTGACTTTGACATGAGAAGAACTCTGACCTGTGTGAAATTTTGTGTGTGTGTGTGTGTGTGTGGGCACGCATGCACACAAAGCATCCTACCTCCCACATATGTGATATTTCTCTTAGTGTTTTGTTAATGGCAAATGGTGGCCAAGAATCCCTGGAGAAAGCCTATGTTGACAGCTAAGAAACAACATGGTCATTTTTGGTAATGTCAGACAAGGGCAGCTCAGTCACCAATCAAGAACCAGACACTTCTCAACACGTGTGTGTGTACATACATATTCTTTTCAAGCATTCAGATTTAAATGCACAGCTTCGTTTTTGACATTCTGTTAATTAGCACTTTCTTCTAATTCTATGCTGACTTTAATAAGTCAGTGACTTTCTGAGATCAAAGTCTACTATCTTACATCTGCTTTGGAATCCATCAAAGCACTATAACAAGACATAAGTTGAAATCTCCTATTTGTTAGCTCATGTTAATTTTTGAAATGTGTAGAAGGAAGTCCCAGTGCTCCTCTCTCTCGCACACAAAAAGCTCAGGGTCAAAATACCCACAGCTTTGCATGATCTCTGGCCCCAGGAACTGATACTACCTACTTTAAAGAAATAGTAGCCATTAATGCAATTACTGAAGCACTGTAGGAATACACTGAAGCACTTAATAAAGGAGACAAGTTTGCGGATAGTCTCTTGTGTCTTATCCTAAGAATGGGACTGCAGGTTTAACTATCAGCAAAGCTAGGATTTGCAATACCTGTACTGAATGTCTCTAAATTTTAAATGCAATCAGGATGCACACCCTCCCTTATTAAGGATATTTATATAATTATATATTAGATGCAAAGAAAAGGCTTGTTAAGCAAAAAGATTTTAAAATTTGTCATTGTGTTCTAGTTAACTTCCTTGTAGTGTCATAATTTGGATGGTTTTAACCTAATAGTACTTAAGTGTTATCATGACACAATTTCTCATTAATTTTTGTACAAGAAATATTAATACATTTTTATGTAGTCGTGTGAACTTCAATTTCCCAGTTCATTAATTTCAAAAAATATCAATTTATCTCAGATTTGTTGCTGTATTTTTTTTCTGAAAGCTTGTTGTATGTACACATTCTTTATGTAATACAATCTCTTTGCATGACTATCCATGTGCTTAAATAAGCAGCATAAGGAATCTGAGCTGTAAAAATGTTGTTCAATGTAATTTCACAGCAGCTCTACCATTAAATTTGATATTTCTGAAGCTGCCAAAAATGCATTATTTTTCCCTCTATGGATTTCCTTTCCTTTCCTTTCCTTTCCTTTCCTTTCCTTTCCTTTCCTTTCCTTTCCTTTCCTTTCCTTTCCTTTCC
>JANHJO010005404.1:54009-63262 GCA_032468235.1 Pseudoxyrhopus heterurus | reverse complement strand
ATGGCAAAATTGTGTGTAACAGCTTGCCACACGAGAGAGGAAATAACAGTTACAGTAGCTGCTGTAATTTAATGTAAGTGAAGTTTGTTAGAATTTTTAATAGGTATATATTAATTAGCCATAAGGGTTATTATTCTCCATAATCAACCATAATAGTGTTGGCCTTTGTAATAAAATCTTTGACTCGACCCATGGATTAGAATGGATCAAGATAGGAGATTGGCACAAAGTCATCAAGTGAACTTCTGTAGCTGAAAGTGCTTCTATGAACGTTAGCATAATTCTGTTAATTTTTAAAATGTATACCTTGTTCAATATGCAATGGGGTATGTATATAGGAAATGAATTCATGTGATAAGAGGTTCCAAATGTAACACAACAAACTAAAAAAAAAGGACAGTGAGGTATACAAATGGGGATTATATAATTTCAAGATTGCACTGGAAAAAAAAATCCATTCCATTCATTATAGTTATGTCTAAGCCAATATATCCCAGATCAGGGGGAGGAAAGCAGGTCAGATCTTCTATTTTACATGATAGCGCATTGACTTGCGGGTGATTTTTCATGAGGGCCGGCTTCTAAGTGAATGCTTCCCCCATGAACCTCCAGGTGACCCAGGTTTGCAAGTAAAAACTGCGTCACTTCGATATGCATGTTTGAATTGACTTTTTATCATCAAAATCCTTGGCCTGATTAGCTCAGTAAAGATGGTTTGTTTTCTTGATATTGCAAACAACGCTTTCTCAATCAGGAGAAAGCAATGTTGAGATCTATTTCCTTTCAGGTTTCTATGCCTTAAATCCCACTTGGAACCATTTAGACCTGTTCCTCCTCCTGGCTACATTTAAAAAAATACCATCTAAAATTTCTTGTTCAAGACACACTACTTCACGTTATTTTGCAATGTGGAAATTGAATCATATGGATATCTCCTTGTATGTAAAGCAGCATCCATTGATTCAGGCTTTAAGGCCGGATATGAGGAAAAACAAAGCCCATTCATACCAAAAGTATATATATATATATTTATTGGGAAGAGGTTGGCATATTTAGCAATTCATATTCATAATTACCTCTCCCATTTCCTGAGATCAGTAGTAGATGCTGGAAGAGGAAGATGCGGGCTACAAAGGATTCCTAAACTGGTTTGGGGATTTAAAATTACAGCCAGGAGGGAGGAAGAAAGGGTTGAGGCACTGGTAAATTTCCAGAGACTCCTGCATAGAAGAATGGGAGAAAGGAGGGGTTTAGGGTTTCTGACGCATTATGAAAGGAAGATGAGAGGAAGTGCCTTGATATATTTCTACTAATTGACAGAAAAAGAGCTCTAATAGAGGTAGAAGAAAGGAATAAATAAAGCTGGGAGACCCCTGATTTATCTACTGCCATTTAAGATTACATGAAACCCTTGACTGTAAATCAGAAAATCTAGGGTACATATAACCAATTATTGCTTCAGATTTGCCTGCATCTCAATGCCAATCTACAGTTGAGACCCGTGGTTACTACAGGTTTCCAATTAGAAGCAACTATGATTCTCAGGTAACAATTACTTAAATAATTCTCAAATATATTTATTTAAATCAAAATGCCTAAATTTAATTTAATTATATGAAAAGCTGTTAAGTACCTTTGCTATACTGGTTAATAATATTTTCAGTTTCTGCAAAATACTAAACAGTGGTTGGTTTAGTTCTTCAATGTAATAAATGTAATTATTTATTGAAAATAAATAATTTATCAAATGCTTATTTCATATAACAGATAAAATTCAGAGGATTTAAATGATTCAACTAAGAAACAGAATTTGGTAGAATTGTAAAATGGGTTCTGGGTTGTTGTTTTTTAACAAGAAATTATTGCCAGAGACAAGAAATTAAAATGGAATTATTTATATCACATTTGCTAATGCATAAATAAAAATTTGAGAAGATGCATGTTGAGAAAGATGGGCCCACTCTAAATAACTGATGTCTTGAAGCATTGCCTAACGAATATCTTTCAAGCAGAGTTACTTGGTTTGGTTAAATATTTTATTCCTTAAATTTGATTTGCCTGTTTTGGTCATTGCTTGTTGGGATACGCCATCTAATGATAGGGCTATTCACCCAAATTCAGGCAACTGGCACATCCAGAACTGAACATTATGGAGCCTGGAGCAGAATAGGGCCAATCTAGTTCATCTTGAGTAGGTTTGAATTTTCACAAACCTTCTGTCTCACTCAATTTCTGGAGATGAGGACAGCAAAACTATTTTCTTTGTAAAATAGTCTGGGTGATGGAAGAAGAATGATGAAGACACTATTGGATTTCATTGCCTGGAAGTGATTTTTTTAAGTCAGAATGCTCTTAGTGATCAAGTAATCCCAAAGGCATAAAAGAATTGAATTCAATTTTTAAAAATTGCTCATGATTTAGACATCACATTGGAGGAAAGAATTTGTAGCTTGGATCCCAAGCAAAAAAACGGGCCATTTCTGGTCTCTACTCTTGAACCAAATACAGTGGCATATTAATCACTAATTTTTATTAGTGGATATTTTAAAAAGTAATCACAGTCAAAAATAGCATATTTAATGGCATAAATTTGACTGACCTTAATTTTTTTTATAACATATATCTAAGATATGCTTGGAAGTTGTATTTGCGTTATATAGTGCATACTACAAAGTTTACATGATAAAAAATCTAAAATGTGACTATTTCTGTTAACTAAGAGGGAATGGCTGCTGCAATATTGTATTACTTTCTAGCAATTTATATGGTCTTAAATATTTAGATTGTGTTTTGGTGTACATCGCACTTAAGTTTCAGATCAATTCAGCTGAGACAGATGTTAAACTTCCATTTGAAAAAGATATAAAGATTTCTAAATAAAAAACTTATATCCTGAATAAAAACGTTTGTAGTGGCTTTCCTTCCCTCTGTAAATGTTCACTCATTAATATCCTCAAGCTGTTTAATAGTTACTGGTATTTCTATTGGCAGTTGAACTGGAATAAGATCCAGTGCAACAGAAACCTAGACTTGTAGGGGAACAACAGCAGCCCTGAACAAATTTAAAATATTTGTTGAAGTTTTTCAGAGTTAGGGTTAGTCCTACCTTGGAACTGCTGCCGATTAAAATATCACTATCAAAAAAATAATAATGGATGCATAAAATATATACAGACTTAAAGGAACAAACCTGGTTTAAGAAAAACATTCCATATTTGGACTTTAAAAATTAATTCATTAAACCTTAAGGAGAAATGATGGGCAAGCATTCTTTCTTCTAATATAAGGATTCAAATAATCAGCTTGAATTAAAATCGTAGCCTATGGTTTTGCTCCTGCATTTAAGATCAAGCAGTAAAAGTTTTTTTTTTAAAAAAAAAAACTATGTATTTTGTTTCTAAAGTTTGGGGGGGGGGTTATATTTGCTCGTGATAATAATCTGTTTTTTTCAAAACTTGAAACATGCCATCTTCTGAATGGAAAAAAACAACAAAACTCTGAAATCACAGGAAAAAAGCAATAGAGAGATCCAGCTCACCTTGAAGCCCGTTTCCATTTGCGCTGGTGCAAGATGGCGGAGGAGAAGCTTGGGGCCTGACCACAGGAGCAAAAGCGCTCTTTTGTTTCACTGCAGAGATGACATTGGCAGGTGAGAATGAGAAAATGCCGTGTGTACTGCTACAGTTTGAAGGAAGGGTGACCGAAGAGGCTGCCATGGTAGGGCTTGACGGCACTACTGCAATAAAGCAAAAATAATCAGGACTCATATTGAGGATGTTTATGGCAAACAGGAAGGGAAGGGGGGGGGAAAGATGTATCGTAGGGCCTCGCCTCTTTATGGGGAGGATAATAACATATATAAAAATAAAATGATTTGGCTTGCCACGCTCTGGATAACAGGCAAACTCTTTTGTCTTGGACTTTGATTGTAAATTGAACAGTCCAATCTGGTACTTACTTTTTCCTCTTTTAGCATTAATTTTGTTTTTTTGAAAGTACCAATGTATTGTCCGTGATCTTTTTCCTTTTTGTTTTAACTGTCCAGCCTCCAGAGTCACCCCTCCTTTTATCCAGTAGCTTATTGTCGAAGGAAATTACAGCAAAGTAAGTTCTCAACAAACAGGAATGATGTAATGATGTGCCTTAGAAAGAAAAACTTACTGCCGTAAGGGGAGTTTGCGGTCGAACCATTAAGGAATCCAGGGGAACCAGGTACACCAAGGTTGGGCATGCTGGCATTGCCGTATCCATTCATACTATTGCTGACTGTGTTGTAATTGGACTGTTGAGGAGTACTGCTTGGGACGTATCCTCGCGGGGAAACACTGCTTGTGTTGCGACTGTAACCTACTGAATTGGGAGGAAAAACCCACCCCAAGAAAAGTATTATTACTATGGGGCATGAAGAGTTTCGAATGACATCATAGATTGCACAGCTAAATGTCCATGGAGATTCTCAATCATCCATGTCATGGCTGTCCCATAGGTGTCTAAGATAACTCGCGGTGGTCAATTTCTGCAGCCAACTCACTGCAGCCAACTCACCATAGCAAACTTGCCATGGCCAACTCACTGCGGGCCAACTCGCCACAGGACAAGAATTACACTAATATCAAAGAAATGGTGGAATAGAATCATTAAAGAAAGGATGCCAAAGGAGGGACAGAATGAAATGTGAATGACAAAATTAAAATATTTTTTAGAATTACTTTAAATAATTAAATTGAATGATTGAATTGTCCTGCAGCAAGTTGTCATGCAGTGAATTGGCCATGATGAGTTGTCAGCATGGCAGGTTGGCCATAGTGAGTTGGATGTGGTGAGTTGGTCATGGCAAGTTGTCCCATTCCAGTCCCAACTGGTGCTTTTCCAAAAGGCAACTGGACTTGGGTTTTTTTCTTGAAAATGTTTCGCTTCTCATCCAAGAAGCTGAACTGAAGACGTTTCTTGGATGAGAAGCAAAATGGTTTCAAGGAAAAAAAAAAACCAAGAAAGTCCAGATGCCTTTTGGAAAAGCACCTTTGGGACACAGATGGCAGACTTTTGACTGATCGCACAGTGTTGGCTTATGTCATTTGCTCTTTCATCTCTTTGCATGGAAAGGTCATTTATTTCCACACCTTCTCTACTTAAACCATCTGTGATCACCCTGAGTTGTTCCTGCTTCTGGCAAACACATTTTTTTTCAATGTGGTTGTGTCAGTTTCACTCACATTTGTCAATAATTCTCATAATTTAAATGGCTGGGTTGCATCACCAAAATCTAAGCTTTCTCTTTTTAAGTTTTCAGATCACATATTTTGCAAAAGTAGTTATAAAGTCATGTAGCTTTCCACAGAGATGTAAAAAAAAAATTGTTTCGGAGAAAATCTTCCTTCTTAATATTGATAATTTCCTATTAGAAATAATAGGATTGTTTTTCTACTTAATTGTTTTAATTAAGAAATTGTTCTATTTATCCTGCTTTAATAAACATTGAACCAATATAACAAATAACTATACTTCAGTGTAGGGAACACATTTTTGATAGCAACACGACTTAAGTAAGCTTTGTTAAATTGTAAAAGAATATATTTGAAAATCCCATGAAAAAGATGTTGGGGCATGTATCACAGAAATTATACGCAATCCAATCCATGTCTATGTGAAAGTAAATCAGAAGGATTTATTCCATATTCTATTGTTAGGATTGCAACCACAATTAATTGATTCAGTGTATTTGGCTACAAATAGCTTTTTTAGTACATAGTCAATGGATTATGTCCATATTGAGCATCAACCTAGAATTTAGTGTTACAAGAATTTATCTTCCGCAAATTTGTGTAATTCCTTCCAGCCTAGGCACAAAAAGAAGCTTCTGTTTCTGTTTCAGATTAATTACAGTATCAAATGACCGTGTTATACTTGCTTATTTATATGTGTCAAAAATTAAGATAAAATAATTGCTTTAGATTTAGAAAACAAAGAAAGCGCTTATCATTGAAATATGGAAATAAAACCGTTCAAATTCCTTCACCCAAATACTTTTTATATGGTCAAGGGAGGCTAGCTTATTTTGACACTATTAACCCATAGTTTAAGCAGCTTGTTGAAATCAGATGGAAATTATGTATCACCGTAACTCTAACATATTTTGCTATTAGCAAAATAAATTTACTGAAGCATGCTTAGTCAAATATGTCAAATTTAGTAGAAAGAGGGTATCACAATTCCCTGTTAACTGTAACACACAAATTTATTCTACTCAAAAGATAGATATCTATACAGGTAGTCCTCGACTTACAACGGTTAATTTAGTGACCGTTCAAAGTTACAACGGCACTGAAAAAAGGAATTATGACCGTTTTTCAATGTTATGAAATAAGCATGTGATCAAAATTCAGATGCTTGGCAGCAGGTTCATATTTATGACCGTTGCTGTGTCCCAAGGTCATGTGATCAACTTTTGTGACCTTCTGACAAGCAAAGTCAAGGGGGAAAGCCAGATTCACTTAACAACCAGGTTACTCACTTATCAACTATAGTGATTCACTTAACAACTGAGGTAAGAAAGGTTGTAAAATGGGGCAAAATTCACTGAATAAATGTCTCAGTTAACAACAGAAATTTTGGGATCAATTGTGTTCATAAGTCGAGGACTACCTGTAATTGTAGATCATAGCTGATGATAATTGCTGATGATCTCTTTATAAAAAAAAGTCTGTCAAAACTTTATATAGGAAGAAGTGTGGTTTGACCGAAACACAGTGGTAGCAAAAAGCAAATTACAGATGTGAGGAAGAACAAAGAAAGATATGTACTAGCAGTCTTTACAAAGTTAAAAATACTGGTTTTCAAATTTCATATTTTACAATGCTTAGTTATCATCAACTTCAAGTTATTAATTCTTTCCAATTAAGATAACATGATGAAAGAAAATAAAATTGAAAGAATCCCAATACTTTCAGGGAGCTAATTGCATAACTAAAATAATGGTTTTGTAGAAAGGTAAGATATGATATAACTTGGCTGCATAATTCATAATTCTTCACGTACCTTGGTCGTTAGCCTGTGATGTTTCTGAAACATTAACTGCTAGCTGACTGCTAAATGAATTTACTCCCATCATACCAGTATGAGCTGGAGTGTTGGCAAGTGTAGGAATCTGATTGTGGTTACGTGGCACACTATATAATGCTTCTGCAATATCGGCTGCTCGTTTCAGGATTATTTCCTATGAAACAGTAAATGGATAATTTTTCTAACATATAATATCATTATAATTACCCTATATTTCATTTAGCAAGTCCTAATAAATGATGCCTATTGACCTATGGTTATATCAGCCAGGATTACTGTGTTCTTGGAAAGATTATATTCCTTTTAATTTACAAGTATTCTGCATTGTACAGTAAAAATTGTATAATTTTCCAATAGTGAACCCAGGGCAGAAACAGTTTAAACATCTTGCTAGGACTCCTACTAATATAACATCTGTTTCTTTAAAAAATAAAACACTTCTTTTTGTATTATGCAACAATTATTGTTTTGTTATTTTGTAATACACAACTTGTGTTTTTATCTGGTGCAGCAGTTTTTAAAGCTGTGATCTGCTTGATGGTACCAATGTTCTTGTGGACCTTTTTGGCCATGACTGTATTTGCGAGGAAGACAATGGGATTTACCTGTTTATTGTGGAACATGCCATATAGCAATAGCACTTAGACTTATATACCACTTCATAGTGCTTTACAGACCTCTCTAACATTTACAGAATCAGCATATTGCCCCCAACAATCTGGGTCCTCATTTTACTGACTTCAGCAGCATGGAAGGCTGAGTCAACCTTGAGACAGTGACAATCGAACTGCTAGCAGTCGGTAAAATTAGCCTGCAATACTGCTTTCTAACCACTGTGCCATCACGGCTCTGTGTACAGCTTCAACAAGGCCAGCTTCATGTCCTTGGAGTTCCATGCCACTACCACCTCTTTTTTTTTTGTAATTGATGTTATTGTGACAGCTACTGCTTAAATAAGCAAAGTTCCATCACTCCAATGGTAGCCATTGCATGTTACTGAATCATAATCTACTACGCTGGTCCAATATGGATTGGTAGATAGATGTTTTTCTATAACTCCACTTTATACCTGAGAGGGATGGGCAAAACCTTCATGCAACCAGCTTCTCTGACTATGGAAGGACGAGAACCTGGGTTTCCCAACTCCTGGTCCAGAACTTTAACTCCTACACCACACAGGCTCTCAATACAGTAGAACCTCTGGTCACGAACGCTTCTGACCACAACCAAATTGGGTTCCGACCAAAAAATTCACACAAAAAAAATTTCTTTCACAGCTGATTTCCCCTTCCACACCATTTTTTTTTGTAAGCGCCAAATTTCAAAAATTAGGTTCGGGTCACGACCCAAGTTATGAAACAAATTATGGTCGTGACCAGAGGTTCTACTGTATCTGTCATATGTTCTCAAAATTCTAAATAGAGTCGTTGGTAAAAAAAGGGTTCACCTTAGTCCCAAATACATAGACTACATTTAATGTTGTTTTTTTATTACAACTGCTTTGGCTAAAATTATAGTTTTATATATACTGGTTTTGAGAGTAAAAGAATCAAGGAATTTAAACTTCGCTTCAGATCACTTGTTTCATATCAAACTGTCAAGTGACCAATAGAATTTTGCTATGCACCATAATAATGTACTGGTACTTTGTTAGACGTTCAAGCTGAAAATACTTGCAATTGTAGGGCTGGGTTCCGAGACCGTGCTAAGAAGGCAGGATTTGCTTTAACTATAGTTGAAAAAAACCACAACAGGCAGTTCAGATATGAACCATGGTTTCTAAACCATAACGAATAAGTTGATGCAACACATTCAACCAAAATCAAATAAATCACAATTTGATTTACTGCAATATTTGAATCCAGTCTGTGTAGATGTGAATAAATGGGGGAGGCAATGGGGACATACCTGATTGTTGTGGGGCATGCCATACAGAGCTTCAACAAGGTCAGCTGCTCTTTTAAGTAATACTTCCTAAAGGAAAAAGAAAAAACAGTACATTGTGAAAATGGATACAGCCAGGACTTAGCATCCACTGTTTTGAATTCCTGCTAACCTAGATAAAGTACATTAACTTGATTGTGTTGTTATATGAAAGAGAGAGAGAGAAGTTTTACAAAGACAGCAAGAGATTTTGCTTTGGAAGAAAAAGAAAAGTACTTGGGTTCAAGTCAAAGTTAGATAGGAACCTAAA
>JANHJO010005404.1:42733-48909 GCA_032468235.1 Pseudoxyrhopus heterurus | reverse complement strand
CTTTGGCCCCCTCATGAGAAGGAAGGACTCCCTGGAGAAGAGCCTAATGCTGGGAGCGATTGAGGGCAAAAGAAGAAAGGGACGATAGAGAATGAGGTGGCTGAATGGAGTCACTGAAGCAGTCGGTGCAAGCTTAAATGGACTCCGGGGGATAGTAGAGGACAGGAAGGCTTGGAGGAACGTTGTCCATGGGGTCGTGATGGGTCGGACACGACTTTGCAACTAACAACAATGAGGAGAGGTGGGATAGAATAATCAAATCCTGTTATTATTGCCAATCTTAATAAAAGTAAGTTTAACTTCCATGCAGAGTAGATTTTTTGCTCTGGTTTACCTAATGGGGCTGAGGGGAAACATGAAACATTCCTTGGAAATTAGGTGGTAGCAATCGGAATTAACAAGCTGTTACCCCAAATCAGGAATTGATACCAGGATATGAAGACCCAGAAGATTTCTGGGAGTGTCTATTTTGAGATTCCCCAGTCTTCTACTCTATGGGCACTGCCATTCAACTGAATGCTAAGTAATATTCTACAGTCTCTATACAGTCAGATGCCTCATTGGATTAAAGCTTAAGCCTTCAGTGATACAAAAGTTATGCTTGTATTGCATGGCAGTCATCCCCTTTAGAGCTTATGGAACTTCAATTTCTTTACCTCTCAGCATTGTATACTTGGGGGACCAAGCAAAGGTCTGCCATGGTCACCTAAAAGAAAAAAGCACAGTTAAATACCAATTCAAGATGCTTTGGAGCTAAACTTTGTTATAAGGTATCAATCCAGGGAAAACAGTATAACCCTTATAATGTAGAAGTTTAAAAAATGGTGAGTTTTGTCCTAGGACTGATTGTCTGGCTTTGGACAAGTTTTTCTACACTTCTTTTTCCAATATCTTACATTAAGTAGTTGATCCTACAGTAGTTCTCAACCTACAACTGGTAGCTTAGAGAGTTACAATGGGGATACTTCCTTGGGTTTGGGGTGGGGGTTAGGGTGACCTGGTTCTGAAGAATGCCTCCCCTGCAGTCATGTGATCATACTTTGGGTGCTTGGCAACCAGCCTGTATCTATAGCTGATTGCAGCATCCTGCAGTCACGTGATCTTATTTTATGATATTTTTGCTGAAAACCAGCATTTATTTTTGGTAAAAATGGCCCATTGATTGTTAAAGATTGTTAAGTCCATTATGGTCACACTACCTGTGTATGCTATTTGCTTACACAGGAGCTTTGGTGGCTCAAGTGGTTAGAATGCAGTACTGCAGATCAGCAGTTTGGCTGATCGAATCCCACCAGGCTCCAAGGTTGACTCAGCCTTCCATCCTTCTGAGGTCGGTAAAACGAGAATCCAGATTGTTGGGGGCTATATGCTGACATTGTTAACCGCTTAGAGAGGGTTGCAAGACCTGATAGGCAGTATATAAATACAGTGCTATTGTATTGCTATTTGCTGGTTCTCCGATCCAATCAAAATTATCGCTACCGGTTCTCCCGAACTTGTCAGAACCGGCTGAATACCACCTCTGAGTGTAATCCTTTCAAAGGGGAAAGAAAATGTGTGTGTGGATACAATGACTAGGTTAAGATGGTTGAAGGCACTGTTTGTTTCACCATATGTTGATTGAGAAAACCACAATAGGTAGGATTTGTGCGACATATTAAGCCCAAACCAAGCAAGCCGTTGTTTCAAAAACAGTCAATCAACAAGATGCAGATTATTTCAATAGCCAGAAGAACAATGAGCAATAGGAAATATTAAGATTCTTAAATGGTTACATATATACAGGCTTTGGATTAAATCTCTGTAGGCAAAACTTGTTTGCATTTGTAGTTTCCCATCTACACACTCTCCATTCATGATCTTTGGGTAAAAGCCTGCTGTTTAATGTCTAGTGCTACCCTAGTGTATTAAGGTTCACAAGCTGAGATATCTAACGTATGTTTTAAAGAGGTCCTGCAACTTCTTATTTTAACAATAATAATCTGATATGAATTACTAACATGTTCACAAATTAAAAAAGGAGCCAATTGAAGGCTTCCATTCATGCTGAGCATTAAAAAGGGTAATGTCTCAAAGGTTTTTATTGTGCTAATAAAACTCAGAGGTGGTCAAGACTTGTGTGCCAAAAGAAGAACATATAAAATAATCAGTTAAGATGATATGAGTGCATTTTCATTTACTTTCAAGATTGCCTTGGGAAAAAAAAATCAGAGATTGCAAAAAAAAAAGGAAAAGAAAAAAAAACTATATCAAAGAACAGGAGAAACTTCTAAGCATGACTTATCTTTAATGTTTTACATCAAAATGAAAATTCTGTGATATGTCATGTGCATAAACAACACAGGCAGCTTTTGTCTTTTATGAATTTAAATGGAAAGTCCCTCTAGATATTAATATGTGGACTTCATTTGTTAGCCTGCTAAGTCAGGGACTTATAACAAAAGCTTTGTAAACAAAAGATTAAACTGAATCGAGCTTTAGAAAATGAAAGGAAAACAAGAGTCAAATAATCACAGATCAGAGTGGGGCTGCTTAGATTGAAATCACTACAAGCTACTGGAGTGGAAAATGTTTAATTGAACGATTTCATTACGCAGGAAGTTTTATGTCCCTCTTGTAGAATCCAAAATATTTGTATCAGAAAATCCATTCTCTCTTTTTCTTCTTTTAATAAAACCACTCAGCAGACATTACGTATACCCTCACCAAATGTCTGTAACAGGCATGAATAAGGTTGTTCGGTTAGATGTATATGTATGTGTGTATGTGTGTGTGTGTGTGTGTGTGTGTATATACACACACACACACGTAATATTACATTTTATTTATTGCAACTCTCGATTTTGCTATGCCTGATCATATATGTGATGAGAATAAATTCACTGAAACTTGTAAACACGAAGTGACTAACCTTTGGTAACCGTTCTGGATCACCTGGATGCCGTGGAATGACTTTCTGCAATCTCTGGAATCCATAATCTATTGTTGGTTCATTGAGGGCTGAAAAATGGACAGAACAGTGTGTCAGTCTGGCTATTAGTTGTTAGCAAACATATACAAAGAACAGGCTGACTAAACCCTTGCAATTTAAAAAAAGAACAAAAACAGATTTCTTGGGACTCATTTCCTGGACTCTTCTTGTTTTCACTCATGGAGAGGATCCTTTCTGTCCATAATTAGAGGGGGGGGGGAATTGCAAACAAAAATGCATATTGAAAAAAACCAACAACGATTAACATGGTTGGCACAGTAACAAAAGTTATGGGTCTTGAAGCCATATATAGCAATCACCAGAGTCACGATATGATGTCTGCATCATGCTCCATTTTCTATACTGTCTGTGAATTTATGGGAAACTGGCAATTATGACATATGTCCAGCTATTGCTTGCTTCAGATTTATCCCTGTGGTCCTTTTTTGTCTAGCATATTGCCTGAGCACAAACCAGGCAGGAGGAGCACTTAATCTTGCAAAGCTTTAATAATCTGTGAATGGCTGACTACAGACTGATGTAGAGCACTATCATTCTACAGCTGCAAACCACTAGCCTCACAAAATTGCAGGCCACAAATAGTAATTAATCTTTTTATCCCTCAAATTGTAATTTTGACTATGAACTGTGCTTGGTCATAAATCAGCAGCACATGCTGCTGTGTACAGTGCATGAATCATGAATCTGACTCAGTTAGACTGCACACATTGTGTTTAACAAGCTTTGTAAGGAGTCATAGGGCTTTATTATAGCTCTGCCTGACTCAAACAAAAACTGAGCCTGGAGGCCCAATGACTCGAGTTAAGATGAAAATACTTATTAGAGTATATTACTTCTTGATGTAGATATCGTTTTTAACAGAGTAACTGCATGGTGCATGGCGCTACATAAATCAATGGGACTAATAAGAACTGCCTCCATCTATTCATTACTCAGCGTAGAATTCAGACCATCACTCATTAGTCAGCATGTAATTTGATGATTAACACCAAACAGCTCAGCAGGTTTGCTGAGCAAAAGCGATGGCTAAAAAAATAATTTTAAAAAAGCTTACAATTTACCAATGCGTTAATACACCCTGATATTTGGGTTTGGGGTTTTTTTGCTTTTTCAAAATAATTGGCTCATATTATTATTATTAAGTGCTTTTGCTTTTTTTTTACGTAAACATACAATAGTACATCTCATAATCAATGCATGGAGGCTTCCACAACAAGCACTCAATAAACATAGCAGAAAGTTGAAGACTGCAATATGATTTGACATTCCATCATGCATCCCGGAGACAAAGGTCCACATAGGAATGTGAAGTAAGACATTTTCTTGTTAATAAAGCATTGATCCGATGTATTGATTTTACATGACATGGCTTTTGCTGGGATTTCACCCTCCTTTTTCTTTGCAAATAGTAAAGCTCTTCAAAATGCCTTGGCATCTGTGACATGGCAAAATTTCTAACTCTCTGTGATGTAAATTCTATATGTGTAAAACCACTTCATAATCAGACCATTAATCATCAGAAGCTGTCAGCACTGACTTTGGGGACAATTTGTCATGTCTTTGCCTGGTCCTATACTAGTGTGTCAGGCAGAAGCCAAGAAGGTTGGGACAGATGACGGCCTTGTATAGCCTCACAAAATGACTTGCTGGCGAATTATAAAAGATTAAATAAAGTGTTACTGTTCCCAATTAAGGAACAACAACAACAAAAAAGGGGTAGCAATCAGTGCCCGCGTAACAGATCAGAGATGTTGTTGCTTCTTCAACTCTCTGGCTAATCGCTATGGCTGTTTGACTTCATGAAAGGTCTGATGGAAGGTGATCAGAAAAGATAGATGGCCAACCTCAATTGATTTCATGCAGATATAACTGACAGGTGATGGGGGCTTTGATGCAAGCTTTCAAAAGTTTTATGACATAATAACCATAGATTTCTATGCTAGGAATCACAACTCCAAATGTTTCGTTTCAATTGATATTATCAACTGTACAGCCATAAAAGAATGTGAAGTTCCACAGATATAATTTGAAAAACTAGGCTGGCACTAGGTAGACAATGATTAAAACCTGAAGAATGGAAGAACATCGTTCTGCCTAAAGTAACAATGAGTCCATTGCCCCTTCGTAATATGTAGAATTCTACGTCTTTCAAATGTACAGTATTCCAAGCAGAATTCAGACTCACATATAACCGTGCATATCGTGACATTATGTACACACATACATTTGCATGCAAGAATGAGAAAAGAGTGCCCTTCTCTTTAAATTACAATAAAGCTGTCTTGTATTTAAAATTCTTTGAGCTTTTGATAATTGGACATTGGGTTATTCAATTTGCCTCTGCACCTCAAAGAACATGCAGAACAGATCAACTAATAGTGGGTTAAATCCACCTTGACTCCTCTCCTACTCTTATTTGAACTTCTAGCAGCTCTGGCCTTCAGCCTTCAATGAACGGAGAGCAGTGTACATATGTACAAGATCTATCACCTTCTTTCCTGACAAAATGAGGGTTAGGAGAGACTTCCCTGGCAAAATCCACAGCTAGAGGAGAAGACAGAAGACCTTTTGCACACATTTAATAAATCCTTGGTGTGTCGAGTTTACAAGCTGAGAGTCCAGCAGAGCTAGGGCAAAGCATTGGCACGTCCCAGTCACCGAGCACTGAGCCAGGCCAATCAATACCACTTTCCTGTTTTAGAACTGGGTAATTATGAGGTGGAGAGATTGCCTGACCTTTCACCTGCACTGCATTACTTTGCTGATATTAAGATAAATTGCCTGATTTTGGGTAAACATATGCTGCAATTCAAACTGTCAGCACTGGTTTGCTCAGGGATAATTTGTATTGATCTCCCAGCTTCTTCCCAATTTTGCTTACTGACCTCGTGGATAATTAGAGAAGGAGCCTTGGTAAGCTAAAGTCAGGGATGAAGAAGAAATATGAAGAGAAATAAAGCAAATTTGTGTAATGTTAATAGTGGTGTTCTTTATTCTAAGTCCTTTACATCTGTCAGCATCCCGATAGCTGAGAATCAATGTATTTGGTACTTGGGTAATTTATTCGAAGAAATTATCTGGTGCTAGTCCTTCTTGCTCAGCATAACAGAATGTGCAAAATTTTAACATTGCTTCAGAGACAA
The DNA here is from genome assembly GCA_032468235.1 of Pseudoxyrhopus heterurus. Lineage (NCBI taxonomy): Eukaryota > Metazoa > Chordata > Lepidosauria > Squamata > Pseudoxyrhopus > Pseudoxyrhopus heterurus. The sequence goes on along the minus strand of JANHJO010005404.1, from coordinate 42,774 downwards.
CAAAAATGTAAACATTTGGCTTTCTCCAGGATAGAAAACAA
>JANHJO010005404.1:27733-40233 GCA_032468235.1 Pseudoxyrhopus heterurus | reverse complement strand
ATAGCTTTTCTTTCAAAAAAAGGACTGTATACAAAGTTGCATTAAAAATGTGTGGTCACAGAAGGCAAAATTGATATTTAACTCCCTGCTGAATACTCCATCCCTATCCGAACACCTTCATCATCTCACCTCAAAAACATTATACAAAGTCTGCAAATGCCCGTTTTCTCCGTTTTTAAAATGATGGTAAGTTCACCACTTTATCATCAACTGTCTCTACCAAGTGAATTTCATCTATAAGAAATTCAGATGCCTGGGAAATTAAAATTTCAAAGATCTGCTGCAAAAAAAAAATCAATGGGTAGAGATCAATGCTCATAGAAATTTCATGAACTTTGAACTGATATGGGCATGATGATGAGAAGTGGTTGGAATTTCTGGTTGCTGATTGTTCTTCACACAGATGAAAAGCAGCCTATGGTGTCATGAAGAAGTATACGTTTGAGAAGGGTTTTCGCTTTAATATTTTTGTCAGACAAAAAATTAATGTTAGTCTATTACAGTAACAAGCACAAATAATAAAAAAAGACCAGCCTTTCTGATGTGAGTTCGAGTACCACCACTTCTTAAGAGCACCTAATGCTTTGCACATTAACGCAGCAAATAAATGAAATCTGTTCCCTTTGCAGCCGATTGCAGGTGCAAATTAATATTGTAAAATGAAGATCAATACATGGACAGGGCAAAATCAATAGTGGCTAAATTATTGCTGCATTTTCCTCCTCATTCAAGATGAGTTGTGTTTTCCTCTCAAAGTCAATACTTCGCAGCTTTTCTCATTAATTTCTCAATAAATTTGGCAATGAATTTCAATCACAGTACTCGGCTGAGAGAGCCAAGCTTTGTGGGATGCATAGGAAACACAAAAGCATGGAGGGGTTGAGCACATCATTCATCAGAAGTCTCTCTTGTTTGTTGAAGCAGGACCAACATCCCTGGATTGCTCAAGGCATCCTGCATACTGAAGTTTTATCTGCTCCTACTAAGAGCCCAGAACAATTTTAGTAAAAGATTAGGAAAAGAATATGCATACTTATACCCATTGCAACCTGGGCTTGAGCATATGCAGCTTTATGTCTTTTTTTTAATAATACAATGTTTGCTTGAAAAACATTGAAGTAAATCCGAATCAATCATATACCATCTCCTTGGTTTTGGCAACACCAAGGAAGTGCTTTGGTTTGCGCTTACTTCTTTGTCTAGCCTACAGTTTGGTGTTTCCAGGCAGTCTTTCATACATCATCCAACTACTAACCAAGTCCAAACCTGCTTGGTTTTTTTTTAGATTAGTCAAGATTTTATAGATGGTGCTATTTAGCTTGGTTTCACCAGCCACTTTTATTTGTTTCAACCTAACGATCTAGGGAACTGTCTCAACTTTCAGGATAGCATTTCCTTCTGAACAAAAGATAGGAATACACTTTGCTCCAATGGGGAAGAGATACTTGGTGTCTTCAAATGACTTTTTTTTTTGGTTGCGATGATCAGCCTGCTGTAATGTCAGGTTCTCTTGATTGTACTGTATATTATTTTTATTTTTGCTAAAAGGCAAAACAAACTGATCCTTCAATCTTTCCTTCTTAAATTTCCTAGCAGTGTCTTTTCCACACACCATGAGCATCAAACATTATTCACCTGTCAACTTCATATAAAAGTATTCAAAGGAGATTGGAAACCTATTTGACGTTCAGTGGAAGTATTTATAAATTCAATGGCTATTTTCCATTTTATTGAAAAGGTCAGACCACAAAAACATTATGCCCATCAATTGTTTTCATGATATTCCTTCCACAATAGTCCATAGCTTAACTGGGCAAAGCCTAAATTCATAGAGAAGGAGAAGCAGATAAACAACTGTTTGTCAAAGAGATTAAGACATCTAGCCCACATTAAATTACCATTTAAAAACAAGGAAGAGAAAGCAGGAAAATTGCAGAAAGTAAAAAAGATCCTGTGGTTTGAGTCAAGATGCCAGAATCAATCTGGAGACCATTTAATAGTATTCTTATTTCTAAGATCAGATTGTAATTCTTAATTCCTGTCCATATTGGAATTAATGGAAATGTATCTACCTTTCTTCCTAAAAGCAGCAATTCATTTTTCCCCCCACAAATAAAAGTCAAAACTTTGTGGCACTTTAAAGAAATGATTTGATTAACTGATACGGTACAAATGAGACAGCTCTCCTAAGAAGCCAAAAGTATGGTACTTTAAATGCAATGTTTTGTAGTTATACAGTCTTATTCTTCTGTTAAGGCAATGTGTATGTTTATAGAACATGAGAATTGCAATTATCCCAGAAAAGCTATTTCTAATTGGTATTTATGATTTTAAAAACAAAAAAATCTACAAATCCTGATATTGTCAAATCCTGCAGGACAAAATAAAAATGAGAAAAATTTCCCTTTGTGCAGCCCTGATGATAAAATGCTGAAAAGTAAATGCTTTTCAACCTGGACAAAGAGTATCAACCTCCAATGTATTTTTTATAGGTAAGCTGAATTTAGTTCTGTGGTACAAACAGGACAAACAGGCTTTTTAAGCACCTCTGCTAAGGTGTTGGCAAAGGCAAGAAAACGAAAGAAGAGAGGACTTCCTGCCATTAAGAAGACAGAAACAAAATCCCAAATGGCCTTTTCTGTGTTATCAAAAAATGGGGTCGAGATTTAGATCTATGAAGATTTCAATCCAAACTAGAAAGAAGGTATTTTTGCATCGGCCTCTATAGGTCATTCACTAATTGCAGAATATGGAAGCAGCAGCAAGTGTAATGGTGGAGCAGGTTTCCACTTAGGCCACAGAAAGCAAAGCCTCACCATCTTCCAAACAGATGGCAAATGCCCACAACAGCTGCCTGGATGCTGGAGACAGTGTCAGAGGCTCTGCCCTGGAGCTAATCAGTAAACTTTAATTTATCAGCTCTCTAAATTCAAGAAAATCTTACGAAACACCAAATGCTAGAATGTTACTAACATCCATTCAATAGACGATAATGAAAGGAGAGATATGGGGAAGATAAAGAGCACAAAATGGTTTATATATTTAATATAATGGTTTATTATATTAAAAGTTTATTTATAGTTATTTCATGGTTTATTAAACATTACTTGATCAAGCACTGAATAGATTTCATTCTGTATTATGCATATATACATATTATGCTCTGATATGTAGCATAATTTAGGAGTTTTCTTCATCATACCCCAAAGTGGCAGATTCTAATCTTTAAAACAGCATAAAGATCCCTTCAACAATACAGTGCTTGATGAAGAAATGTTCCTTCAATGTTATATTATAGCTTTTGCCTCCATAGGTTCCTCGGTTTCTATAGGATGCAATGCAATTCAATGCCATGCACTGGGCCAGCTTCTCAGCATGAAATTCTTATTTGACATTGTGGGAATAACAATTAAAACAAGATATGCTTGGTATTCTGTTGTAACAAATTTGGCTGTTCTGCTTCTATCAATATTCCTGGTAAGACAGCTGCTAGACAGACAAATTCAGTCTACTATTGAAGATCTACAGAAAAAAAGGTCTATGATGGGGAAAGGGTTTGAATTACTTACATGTTAATTCTGGACAATGCCAGAAAAAAAATATATAGAGGCTAGCATTTTATAAGCATGCCAAACTTTGTTTTAAAAATGAAAGAAGCTGTCCTTCTTAAAACTTTGACTGTAAGTCAATCCATCCCCTACCCCTGGGTCTGATCTGATGAATTTTTAATCTGATTAACTTTTAGTTAAATAAAATTGAGTACAAAATGGAGTGGACTTAACCTAGCTGATAAATCCCTAGTTGAGAATGGAGGATTTGCTGCCAGAGACCCAGACTGCAATGACATGCTGATGAGGTAATGGAGGAGGAGATACAGACATCTGCAGCCCCATCAACTTGGAATATTATCTGTGTGGTCTCGGATCTCTCTAAGAGAGCAAAGTCGAAAGTGAAAACAAGTAGTGTTGCTGCCAAGTCACAACATCTGGCAGTAAACCTGGGAATAATGGACTCTTGTAAAGATGCAGTAGTTTAGTCTCACATACATAGCTTTTCAGATCCAATTAATCTATCAATAACATTTCTTAGATTAGACAAACTTGATGGTGGATATTTTTTTTACCAGGATGATAACTTGGAAAGCGATATAGCAGAGTCATTATTTTCCAGGACTATGCTCTTAATGTGTTATAGGAAGACCCCAGCATAAAAATATGCCAGGTTTCAGAAGACTCAGTTCCAAAAGTTGCCTAGGAAAGAAATCCTTTCCTTTGTTTCTCAGATTTATTGCACCCCAATATACATTAACATGAGCTATATGATAAATATCAGGCTGCTTTGCTTATGTCCGCTTGGTATCCATGTGAATAAGCCTAACACAGGGAGAATTAACTTAAAAGTAATTTGGATTTGCTGGTAAGACAGCCAACAGAAGCAGAAGTTCCAACTAGGCCTGACCAAAGTAATAATCTAAAACAACTAACCTATGAAATTGAGGCAATAGTTTAAAACATTGATACCTATAAATAGTCCCAGGGGAATACTTTGTGTTTCGATTCTAATGCTCATTTGAAAGAGACATGGGTTTCTATCACTTTTCCATATTTCATAGAGGATTGTTTAGACTAAAGACATTCTAGATTATTGGATCCAGATATGACAAGGACAATTCTAATATCCTTGGTTCTTCTGTCTTATGCAAAGTAAGATGACATAGTTCGGAATAGACCTTCTAGATTTCATTTCCCTGAATATTATTCACCTGTTCTCAGATTTCTTTCAATTAGCAGTCTAGAGACTGACCAGGGATTTGGAACATTCAAGTTGCTTTCTAGATGTTGTGTTGTTTTTCTGAGATCAGTTAAGAAATACAGTGAGCAAAAAAGAATACTTGTTGGATTCTTTAAAAAGGGGCTGTTTCAGAAGCTAAACAAATAATCATTTCTGTTTTCTGGAATTACCTGATATTTTATTAACATATCATTTGTATTAACATGTTTCTTACATTTCACAATGGAATCAGAAGACTATATCACTTCAGAATATAAAGTGGATCATTTCCCTAAAAGATACCTTTCTCAACATCTCTCACATCTCGAAAATGTGCAAATAATGTGAAACTGAAAGTTAATACATAGGATTTCCACAGGAAAAGAGAATCTTATGTCCTTGATTATTTCCTTTAAAGATTATTTCTTTTTTAGGAACAGAACCTGTCAGGTAGGTAGCAATTTATAAAGCTATATGTGAAAACATTTAAATATTATTTAAGTAACATTATCCCTTGAAGGAGCAATGACACTGCATCTAATAATATCCTTAAAATTATTTTGAAAAGGGTGCTGGGCCTCTTTCATGTGATGGATATTTTATTGTTTTGTGATTCTAGAGTTAGCAAGTAAAAAAGCAGTAAAAGAATGGAAAACTGTAAATGAGCTGGGATTTCTAAGGACAATATTATATATCATTTGGAGGCATTAATCAGTTTTTAATTGGTATGCCTGGATAATCCACATTTGCAAATATGTTTTTACTGAATCCATGTTTAAATTTTTAGGTGAGTAGCAAAATATATAACAGTAGTTTATTCAGTACATTTCCACAACTTTATATCACCAGTGGTAACAAAACAGCAATAGCACTTAGAATATACCACTTCGTAGTGCTTTACAGCCCTCTCTAAGCAGTTTACACCATCAGCATATTGCCCACAAAAATCTGTTGATAAAATCCTCATTTTACCAACCTCAGAAGGATGGAAGGCTGAGTCAACCTTGAATCGGTCAGGATCGAATTCCTGGCAGTCGGCAGAGTCAGCCTGCAATACTGCATTCTAACCATGGCTCTTGCATATGACAGAAGGCTGCTATCATGTTATTAGGGACGGGCATTTTGCAGCCCATGGGTCTCATACCCCAAATTAGGTTATGGAAATTCAGCTATTAATGATTATTGGCACAATTATTTGCAATTTTTGTGCTTCAAGTAGAGCAAAAGAAATGTGTCATGCCTCCATAAGCCTCAATGCACTTATTTTACGAATACAAAGAGGGTAAGGAATCACAAAATGTTCATCTCAAAACCCAGTGATATCTCTGCAAACACATAATAGTCAGTCTTCTGCAATTTTCAGGGAAAAATACATCTTCTAGCTAGAAAAAGATTCCCTTCCTACTCAGATCCAAGTTTACTGTAAACTTTGCAAACTGGATTTCTTGCATGTTAACTCATGTAACGCATTTTTTTTTTTGCAAAAGCAGATTTTCCATCTTTATAAATTATAAAAAGTATTAAGTGGCCCTAAACTTCTGCAATCAAGCTCTGATTTTAATACCATATTGAATTGGCTTGCTGTAAAACTTTGGATGGTTTATGGCCTGACGCCAACTTAGTGGAAAGTCACCACTGACACACACGTAGTGTTATTTCACTATAGAATAAAAGACTGAAGATAGAAAGCTTAGTCAGGATCAATTTCATTTGATAAATCTATTTTAATGTTAATTGATAAAGCTACTTCGATACTAATTGCACCATCTCTACATCCAGGCTCACTTTTCTTTATTCCTTTCTATTTGCTTGAGCTCTTAGCCTTGGGCTTTTCCTAACTAGGTGGGCTCCCAAGTTATGATTGTAGTCAGAGAAACTTTTCACCAGCTCCATCTGCTGAAAAGGCTACAAAAGCACTTGAGGAATTCAGATTTATGTTTTCATTACTCTGAGACTGCTCTTGATGCCTCTTGAGCTTTAGCTTATACAGAATTCAGCTATCCTACTGAATTATACTTTGGTGACATTATACTTTGGTATTAGAACTGACTTCATATGGTTTTCTGAGAACTATTCAAGGTGGCAGAGTTTTAATTTATGCAGTTCCAATTGTTACACCGCATCACAATCTCTGGAGAAAAACCCGAAAGCCTTCATTTTCTGAAACAATCCAGAAACCAAAGATTCACATATAAGTATTTCTTTGATTTCCATGAAGTTTTGCTAATAACGCCTAAGCTTCTTTTGAAAAAAAGATATAAGGTCTCCCCCCCAAGCCCCCCCGCCCACAAAAAACCCTGCTTGGCTTTTATAGTTAAATAAATCATTGACTAGTGAATATTTTTTGTTTGTTAAACTGTGCAAATTAACAATCTGCTCCAAATCGTTATAATGCTGAAATTAACCAGCTATGATTGTGTGTTAAGGACTACATCAATTTTAAATAAATCTGATCTGGTTTCAAACCCCTTAACTCCCTCAAAAATTATATAGACGGCACTGCTGAATTTGCTACTTGCTTTGAATCCTTGAGGCTTGCTGTGCAATTATAAAAACATTTAAGTATGAGAATGCTAGAATCTGATGAAAAATTCCTGCACTGTCCCATGAGTTACGAGAATACTCACGTTGGCAATATTTTTGTGGCACTTGACTTCCAATATGAGATCTGTAAGTACTTAAATAGTGAACCAAAGTCCAATAGACAGATGAGGGAAATTTTCAAAATCATTCATTATTAGAATGTACTGTTCGTTCCATCATCTCAATCGTATTACAGGTAGTCCTCGACTTACAACTATTCATCTAGTGATCGTTGAAAGTTACAATGCACCGAGACCATTTTTTCACACTTATGAATGTGGCTGCATCCCTATGTCACATGATCAAAATTCTAGTGCTTGGCAACTGGCATGTATTTATGACTGTCCCAAGATCACGTGATCACCATTTTAACCTTCCTAGCCTGACTTCTGACCAGCAAAGACAATGGTGGAAACCAGATTCACTTAATGACTACACAATGTGTTTAACAACTGCAGTGATTTGCTTAACAACGGTGGCAAAAAAAATATTGTAAAACGAGGCACAACTCACTTAACAACTGCCTTGCTTAGTCACAAAAGTTGTGGGCTCAATTGTGGTTGTAAATCGAGGACTACCTGTTTAGCAATTATAGCTTTTGACCCTAGATTGCTGTAAAAGTTTTTTTTAAAAACCTTTGCTTTGGGGCATAAACTTATTTGAGCCCTCCTCCCAACTTAACATTCTTTTAGCTGTGCCCTATGTTAATAGTAATTTTTTTTCTCCATTAATTTTTGTCCATTTTGATAAATGGGATTTGATGAGAAAACACATCTAAATAATATTTTAACTGATCAGTTTTGTCATCTTGAATGAGCAATATTGATCCAAGTGACCATTTCAAGTACTTGAGAATGGCTTAGATGACATCCTCCAACTGGCCCTTATTATCCTCTAAATTGGACGATGCCATGGGCTCTTTGAATAAGATAGTCTATTGATCTAAATCAGGGGTGAAAAAAATGTCATCCTCCAGATGTTGCTTAATTACACCTTCACCATTGGCCATGCTGAGAAGCATAGTTTAGCAGACATTCGGAAAGCCACAGATTCCTTACTCCAAAACTAGATCAATAAGTCTTTTATCTATAGCAACAGCTGAGAAACAATAAAATAATCCTCAAACAATAAAATAATCCACCAATTTATGCACCAATCATTGATGAATCTACAGTAGAATATCTTTAAACTCGATTCAGCAGACATGGAATGCTTATCTGGTTTTAGTTGTCACACAGAGGTAGTCTTCAACCTGTGAGAATACAGGTGATCCTCACAATTGGGCCCAAGATTTTTGTTGCTAAGTGAAACATTTGTTAAGTGAATTTTGCCCCATTTACAACCTTTGGTGTAACACTTGTTAAGTGAATCACTGCAGTTAAGTTAGTAACCTGTTGTTAAGTGATTCTGTCTTTCCTATTTACTTTGCTTGTCAGAAGGTCACAAAAGGTGATCACATGACCCTGAGACACTGCAACCGTCATAAATATGAGTCAATTGCTAAACATCCGATTTTTGATGATATGACTATGTGGATACTGCAACGGTTCTAAGTGTGAAAAACTGTCAGTGCCATTGTAAATATGAATGGCCACTAAGTGAACTGTTGTAAGTCGAGGACTACTTGTATACATAGAATTCTCAGTGCACCTAAAGGGATATTTATGCATTAGTTTATCAAATCTTCTAACAAACATGTTTAGAACTTCAACCATAGATAAACCTATGCCTACAAGTCAATCACATAGAATAATCCAACCTACATACAAAACACACATATTTTTGCATAATTAGGTTATGTAATCATCACATAAGTATGTCTATCTCTTAGTTAGGGAAGGGCAGTAGGTTAACATTCTTTGTATAGTACCTAAACAGATGGGCTGTATTATTTCTATATTCTCGAAAACCTGCAGAAGTTGCAATGGGAAATATTCAAATATGGCCAGTATGAATGGTTCCTCACCCAATTAGGAATAAATTTGTTCACTGGACAAATGACATAGCACTTCCACTTTTCTAAGTGATGTTTGTGTATTTTCATTTTTAAAATGTAGCAATTATTTAATATAACAAAGAAATTGTTTGGATTATATCAAAGAAATAATCCAAACAATAATCCAAAACCAAAAAAGCCACAAGATCAAGGCTACTACATCAAGGTATGGCATTGCTAATGACGTTAAAACAATTTTAATGTTAAGAGGATATCTAAAACAGAATAATAGAAAATATTATCTAAAACCGTAAATGTTCATCTTGTGACATAAAAGTAAAGCAAGTTAGTATGTAGAAAAATATGGCATTTCACTATGTATATTTGTCCTTTTATTAATATAACAAAGTATTTAACTCCTATGATACTGAAATATGAATAGTATATCAAAGCAAACAGTATGTTCTATTTTAAGCATTAAATACTCCTAGGTGCTTCCCCTAATTGAGATATATTTTAATAATGCAAACCTTAGTTGTGCTTGTCTGTCTTCATATTTGTGGCCTTATTTGGTGATACTCTTCCCATGGGTACTATAGCTAAATATAGAGATTTCTGCTATCCTTTAAAGACTGAATTGCAGCATACTCTTTTATATAATATTATGAAAAACAGGATTTCCCCCTTTGATTCATCTTAATTTGTAGTCCCTGCGATCGCATTCCTTTAAATTATTTTGAATCTCATCCTCTCTTCTGATAGAGAAGTACAATGATCTTGAAAATGCCACAGATTTCAATAATCAAATGCCTATCAAAGGTAATTCATATATTGAAGCAAAGATCATGAGAGTCAACATGTGATGAGGGGAACTGTTCTCCATTTTTACTACAATATTCAGAAGCTGGAGAATTACTTTTTAATTACATCCTGCAATTATATGTGCCTCTCCAATTAGCATTATATGAGGAAATTTAATCCAGATTGTCTTTATACAAAGTGAAATATAGAATGTAAACAACAGATAATGTTTATAGATACCTACAAGCACACTACTATTCCAATGCTTTAAACCAGGTTTCTAATATCAAATATTTTTCCTTTGATAAAAAAAATCAGACAAACAAACCAGAGTGAACAATAATAATATATCTACTAATCAAGTATCATATCTTCAATAAAATATAACAGATATCAATAAAACAAGTAGAAGGTTAAAAGAGAAAATGAACCATTAATAAAAAGTCCAACTATATTATTGTGGTATATAAGTCTAAGTGTTATTGCTATTGCTCTTAATTGCCCAGATAAATAAATGAATCAATCAGACAATAATTGACAATAAAGCTAATAACTCAAACATTTCTTGGGGAAGAATAACCCAAAATCAGGAGGCCACCACAGAGGAGGTTTCATATCATTAATCAATAAGTTTCAGTATTGATAGTATAAAATAGGCCTCCCATTGAGTTGTTCAATACAGGAAACGTTGTATCTTTGGATAACTGGATCCAAATCATTTAGTACATTGTAAATCATTAATAATGTTGTATCAACCCAGAAATGAATGAATGAATGATTAAATTTCCAGATATCTGTTCCAAAGCAGGCTAATTTACACCATATTATAAAATCTCTAGCAAGATTATTGGAGTATGAAAAAAATATACTCATACACAGAGTAGCTCTATTGGATTAAAGAAGTACACTTCCCCTTCTAGATTTACTCATTTCCAGAAGATGCTATTTACCTAAATCTTGGATCTGACCCACCATCTTGTCTAGATTCAGATCAGTTTATTAGTCATTACCATCTATTTTACACATGCCTTTACACATGCCTCAGATGACATAGAGAAATGATTCAGATGTCATGTTACTTCTCTTTCCTAATTTTTTTAATCTTATTTCTCATTGATTTTGTATAGATCAAAGATATACCACTTTAACTGGGCCAGAGGCTGTGTTTGGTCTTTAACCTGCATGTAAGTGACTGTTTTCTTGAAAACAGAGGAAAAGATCAAGATAAAAGTTTAATTTTAATTCAGCCAGATACATTTTACATTATTACCCTTCAGTCTTATATTGGATAATTTTTGCTTTATGTCTCATTAAAAAGTATAATTTGGTAGTAACTTTTGAAAACAGTTGGCCCCGAGTGAAAAACTTCAAAAAACCTTGTACAACTCTGAGATATTCAAAGGTTTACCTTTTGCGCAGATGAACTTTAAAAAAAAGTCCTGCAATCTCAGACATGAGATAAAGTGATCTCCATTGGTGTTTAAGTTTTTAAACATTTTATTATCTACAAAATTAAGGTACTTACTACCAGTACTAACTTAAATAATTGGGAATAACTGTATGCACGCTGCATCTTATTTTTCTCCACTGTATAAAAGTCTGTATACTATTACTAATAGTTTGAATGTAACTAAAAATTATATTCTACATCAAGTGTAAACTATACAAGTACACTCACAATAATGTAAGTTAGATGTGCTGTTGTTATCATTGTTATATCCTGGCAAACGTTCTGTGTTTATCAAAGTTTTACAACTATGTTTTTACATTTCTTTTTAAAATTAGAAGCCTTGTTTGTATTATTGCCATACCTTTATATGTAATATCACTATTACTTTTTATTTTCTCACATTGTGTTTAATATATTGAGGTTCTATTTATAAATACTTTTTATGTTTTTACTTTAATACCATTTTTTTAAATTACCAAATATTCCTTTTGCATTATTTTGATATTTAATTCATCTATGTACAATTTATACTGTTTAACACTGGTCTGTGTGTTTCAATGATAGTTATTATTTTAAATATGCACTGTAAACTATCTTTTGTTTTTTTTCAAATGCACTGAGATTGTCAGTGCAGAATTAAATATATTTGGAATAGATCTTTTTTAATTACATTTTTTTAAATGTTAATGGATATAGGAAGGTACATATTGAATAAATACAACTAAAATGCTATTTTTTTTCTTTTACAAAACTATTATCTACATTCCAGTATAGGACCTACCTGGTGAAATTGGTAATTCATCCCCATGCCTTCTTTAAATATATTTGTTATTAAACTCTCTGACTGGAATAAGATCCTATGACTAAAAGTCTATGGAGATTCTCAGTCATTCAAGTCCTAATTGTCCCAAAAGTGCTTTTTCAAAAAGCAACTGAATTTTCTTTGTTTTTTCCTTGAAG
>JANHJO010005404.1:0-12611 GCA_032468235.1 Pseudoxyrhopus heterurus | reverse complement strand
AGTCGACCTTGAGCCTGGTGGGATTTGAACTGCTAAATTGTAGGCAGCTTGCAGCTATGTACTAATTACTAAGTACTGCACTCTCTAACCACTGCACCACCAAGGCTGGGCATGAAGACACAACTCCTATCTGCTTTTGTTCACATTGTTCAAAATCAGAAAAAGTCTCTCTCTCTCTCTCTCTCCCCCTCCCCCCCTCTCTCTCTGTGTAATGTATCTTGGAGGTTATATATATTAGAGATCATATGACAATAAGCTCCTATTGATAGTTTTATTTTTTTGTCAATTTATTGAGTACCTTTTGAAAGTCAGAGGTTAATGTGCATCACTACATCCACTACAATCAAAATCCATAATTTAATTATAAACAATGTCAAGAAGCAACATGTGAAGAAATAATTTTTATTTATTTATAAGCATGGCTTCGGAATTACTGAAAGAATTAAAGTTTGAGTTTATCCTGATTTAGCGAAATGCAAGAAGCATTCAACATTGGTGAATATAGAATACAGTATCATTACGTCCACATCACAACCTTTGCAATTCACTGACTCTCTGTATTAATTGTTCTTTTAAGATGCAGGGAACATGGAAGAGAGAACTCTTGTTCTGTCCCAAGTGGCAAGGACATACAGCTGAATTCAACCTACTAATGTCTATGGAGATTCTCAGTCATCCAGGTCATGGTTGTCCCAAAGGTGCTTTTTTCAAGAGGCAACTGGACTTTCTGGTTTTACTTTGAAGATGTTTTGCTTCTCATCCATTTCCCACCATCCAGTCAGAGCTAAAGAAGCTTCTTGAATGAGAAATGAAATGTCTTCGAAGAAAAACAAGAAAGTCCAGTTGCCTCTTGAAAAAAGCACCTTTGCGTCAACCTACTGATGTATAAGTCTTAAGGTAGATAAAATAGTTATTATTTGCAGAAGATCTTAATTTCTTGCCCAAATAGTTTATAACTCAACATTAGGTCAACTAATTAGACATCATGTTCTCCATTAATGGTATTTTTGCATTTCTGTTTCAGTGTTAACAAAATACTGGTTATGATGCCTGTACCCTGTAATTGTTCTTCCCAGGAGGTTCAGGTACCCCACATTTCTTATTGTTCTGAAAAGCTATAAATCTTTTATTTTTCAAGCAGTTGTCTCCATGCTTGTTATTTCTATAGTTTAAGGATTAGCATCATGTCTTCTAATTTTTATTGTATTATTTGTTCTGTTGTGGAAGATCATATATGTGGCAAAAAGTGGCCTATTAATGGTATAAATAAACATTGTTTTTACCTGAAAAGAAAGCAGTGCTGAAATTAATATAATGTTTTCAACTCCCAAAGGAAGATTAGGCAGGAAAAAAACCCTCTGATATGTATTATCTGAAAACCATTACTACATTGTCAGTGACAACTTTTCTATTTTAAATATAAATTATTTGGGGAAAATGTTATCTCTTCTTCAGTAAAATGTAACATGTATTGCTTTATACTATTAGAAATATATCCATTATTACTCTACAGATTTGTTAGGTATCAGTGGCTCTTTCAATAAAAGTAACTGGGATTGGATTTGGCCTTAAGTAAATCCTAGATAAATACCAGATGTTAGATGCTTGAATATGCAACCTGAAGTGGTTGACAATGTTTTATTTAGAGAATTGAAATTACTTTTCTTTAACATTTTTAGGGGGGTGAGAAAAGGATGAGGAGACATAGTGCCTTAATCTGCTGCATTAAGGCCCAGTCCACTGAGTTGAGTGAAGTCATAGTAAATTCTTTACAAAAACTACCATTGATCATGTTTTAAGGTTCTATGCAAACTTACATGCATAATGTATATTCTTCCCAATGATTTAAAAAAAAGCCAAACTAAAAGAAAAATTGAACTGAAACAGAAAAAGCTGTTAGCAAATAAATAGAAAAGAATAGAAAAGGGCTGAACATTGCAGATGTTATAAGAAATTTAAGTCAAAAGCAAATAAAGAAGGAACAACCTTCTTTTTAAAGTGGAATCAGAAAAGCTAATGCATTTTAATGGGATGAATCCGGAGGACAAAGAAACCATGAAAAATAAATAAATATGGTGGTGTGCGGAGAAAAAAATGGGGCAAAGAAAAGCATTGCAAATTAAAAAGCCATGTAAATGTGTGCCTACCATTTTCCAGATAAGAAGGGGCCGTACCTTCTGAGGGGTCAAGGCGGCGAGCCCGCCTTCCATGTTTGGAGTTGTTGTGTACAAACATGTTGTCTGAGACAGCCAGAACATGGCCATCCACATTGACTGTTGTTGATACAACAACCTAGGAGGGAAAGAAAGAAAAGAAAGACATTTCTTTTTTTGAAGCATACAGGCTGTGAAAATGGGGTGCACCTATTGCAATAAACATCATGCTGAAAAAAAAATGATAATGTAGTATGCTATTTTTATGAACACAATGTTATTCATAGATGCCATTCACTCTCTCTTTTTTTGGCTATCGCTGGAGATTTTCCTACACACAATTCCCCTCCCTTCTTCAACACCCTCCACACTAATTAGAGTTTAATCTCCTATTATGCTAACAAATGAATTCAATTCTAGGAAAATATTCTTCTAGTCATTTGTTTCAGAAACACCCCTCTAACCACTCATTTTAAAAGCTACTGTTTTGATTGATCTGTTGATATATTGATTAGATAGTTTATCTAATTAAAATTTGTACACTTGAGACTGTCTTCAAATGAAGAATTGTGAGCACTCCAAGTCAAAGGGGAAAATACTTCATAAATCAGTAGCTATGGGTAACTTTCTGCTGTTCTCTTCAGAAATGATCTTTAGGTCATTTTTGCCATCGTATTTACAAAGCAATCTTATAAATAGGTGTTATGGGACAAGGAATTTCCAAAAATAGAAGAATTGCCTCATTTAAAGATTGAAAAGGAAAAAAAAGAAATGGCTCTCCATCCCACTGTAATAAACATTAATATTACTGGGCCTCGTATAATTTGTCACATATTACAGAAATATTTTTGGACACAAGATGTCTTTGTTTTTATAGATCCCGCCTTTTAGCTTCTTCATGCAACTCACATGAAACATTTTTTTTGCGCTTTCTAGAATCTGAGAAAAAGAAATCCAGAATAGATATTAACACCTTCCTTGAGATTCTATGATTGTAGCTATTCTAGTGCACCATCAAAATATCATAAAATATGAATGTTCTAACAGATTAGTTAGCAGGGTAAAAACAAACAGGATGTTTACATCCCTTCATCTTCTTTCTGTTAATTTTTAAAGAATATGCATGCAGTATAGAAATGTTCTTTCTAGCTATATACAATTCTCTCACATCTGGTGAGATCTAGGAGATCATTGGATCTTTCAGATCCAAATATTTTGTCACTTCTTCCCCCATTCAAGTATCAGAATCAGATTTCATGAAAATTCTAAATTTCTGTTTTTCGTACTTCTGAGGGGGGGAAAAAGATTCACAAATTCTATGAAAAGAACCAGGAAGAGATTAAGCTATGTTGGATTTGCACATCTATGTCAGAACAATTCACAATTCACCAACAGAGCAGATCACCAAAGGGAGAAGTGATCAATCGCTTTTCAAAGAACTTTCAGAAGTTCTTTGCAGATGACATGAAGCTGGTGGGAATAGCCAACACCACAGAAGACAAGCTCAGCATCCAAAAAGATCTTGACAGACTTGAACAATGGGTCCTATCCAACACAATAAAATTTAATGTGGAGAAAAGCAAGGTTTTTAAACCTGGCAGGAAAACCAAAGGTACAAGTACAAGATTATGCGAAACTTGGCTCAAAAATAATAATTGTGAGAGGGACCTTGAAGTCTTAGTGGATGATCACTTAAATATGAGTCAGCAGTGTGCAGCAGTAGTCAAAAAGGCTAACACAATCCTTGGTTGTATAAACAGAGGCATAGAATTAAAATCGGGTGAAGTATTAGTACTGCTTTATAAAGCCTTAGTAAGACTGGAGTATTGCAACCAGTTTTGGTCACCACATTACAAAAAAAGATATTGAGGCTTTGGAAAAAGTGCAGACAAGAGCAACTAAGATGATTAAGGGCCTGGAGAGAAAAACATGTGAAGAACAGTTGCAGGAACTGAGTATGGTCAGTCTAGAGAAAAGAAGGACTACGAGTGACATGATAGCAGTATTCCAGTATTTGAGGGGCTGCCACAAAGAAGAGTGGCATCACTTATTTTCCAAAGCAACAGAAGGCAAGATAAGAAACAATGGTTGGAAACTAGTCAAAGAGAGAAGCAACCTGGAATTAAGGAGAAACTTCCTAACAGCGAGGACAATTAACTAGTGGAACAGCTTGCCTTCAGAAGTTGTGGGTGCTTCATCACTGGAGGTTTTTAAGAAAAGATTGGACAGCCACCTGTCTGAAACGGTATAGGGTCTCCTGCTTGATTAGGGGATTGGACTAGAAGACCTCCAAGGTCCCATCCAGTTCTATTCTGATTGATTGAATGCATTCTTAATGCCTGATAACTAATGTTTTCTGCAGCTGAAAACAGCATATTGATTAGGAACATCAGAAATGTCTTCAGTCACTTCTAATTCAGAAAGTAGCCATAATCAACTGAAATCATATGTTGATTTATTCTACCATGACAATGACTTTTCCTTTTTTATCTTTAATTGGAACTCTTCTATTTCCAGGTTCAGAAGCACATTGACCAAGCAGAAACTAAATAGATCCAACCCTGTCTATTGCCATTGCTGTGTCCACCACAGGAAAACGACGGATAAGGCTTCCCGACTGTTTCTTAGCACACATTTTAAAATGAATACTTACAAAATCGAAAATTCTTGCATTAACTTCTATCCATTAGAAGTTAGGTGCCATTCTACTGTAATAATCAATTAATTATCATTATAATGAAAAGCCTTTCCCATTGCATTCACATGTACACTTATAAGATAAGATACTTTCGTATGTTGCATTTATTGTAAGGATCTTATATGTGCTTATAAGTCTACAAATTAAACTTAGAAAATTATATAAAAAACTGAGACAGAAACTCCAGGGACAACAATGTGTATAGTAGTTAAGGTATTGGACTAGGACCACAAAAAACCAGATGCACCTTCAACCATGGATACTCATAGAGAGATGAAATGAATGGAACCACACCCTTATTCTCCATCCAAATACCTCACAGCAGGGGTCCCCAACCCGAGTCCGCAGCTGGTACTGGTCCATGGCCTGTAGGGAACTGGCCCACCCAAGCAGCAGGAGAGCGCGTGAAGCTTCATTTGCACATGCACAAGATCTAGGCTGCACGCGCGAAACTATCCCCCCCCCACCGCCCCTGCCAGCACCGGTCCACGGAGCCAGAAAAGTTGAGGACTGCTACCTTACAGGATTGTTGTGAGCCTGTATTGCCTTGGGATCCTAGAGATAAGGTAGGATATTAATCTAACATATAAATAAAAAGAATGTTTCCCTATTCCTGTACTGTCATTCTTAAGTTTCTGTGTTTCTTTTTCTAATGGACCCCTTGTTATTTTACTAGCGCAAGATTGGGGAAGGTCCTAGGCATATTGACAAAAATCACACGTGTCTTGAAAGAAAAGAAAGGAAGAACTTACAATGGTATCACAGATAAATTAATGCAATATATACTTTCCCTTTGGAAACCAGGGAGTACAAGGCATCAGATGTAAATTCTTCTGTATTTTCAATGTTTTAGATCACCTTTGATCCTGTTTTTTTTCCACATGCTCTAATTAGCTATCAGCTATTATAGCACCTTCTCCTGTATATTCGGCCTCCTCTGAGGCAGCCATCTGTGTTCCCCTTGAGAGAAGCCTGAGGGTGTTTCTCTAGAAGTCTGTGATTCTGCAGCCTGCACTGTTTTCTCAGGGAAAAAAAAAAGCAAAACAACCCACTCCTCCCCTCAAAAAAACACATGCACAGACTGTATTGTTTGTCTAGGTTATCCATATTAAGGGACTCACACTGTTAACTATTTACAACGTTTTAAATATCATCCCTACCTTACCAGGTTGGTGGTTTTTAGCTTTTGTGAGTTATAAGGTGATTGATATACCCGTTCCACATAAAATTTAAAGAATTGAATTGTCAGAACAATTGTCCATAGAATGAAACATATTAAGTACAGTTCTAAGCCCAAGTTTTGCCTCATTTTTCCCCCCTAACTGATAGACCCAAAATATAATTTTTAAAGGATAAAGTCTTTAAAATAGGCATTACAAATATGTCACTGAGTAACAATCCGGGGAAGGGGGAGAGATGGTGTTGTCCACAAAGCTGCATTTGCATTCTCCTTAGTTTTATTCGGTTGGCTCGTTTTTGTAGCGCATCTAATGAAAGTGCTGACACATATATTTTTAAAACAGGTTTAAAATCTTGTTTAAGACCTGACATCCTGTTAAATCTACTTAAGCATCGTAAGAAGCCGGCTCTACGGAAGCTGAAGGAAGACTTTCTAGGAGTTCTGTTGCAGCTACATGATTACTTATGACTGTTGAGACAAGTGGGTACTTCTACTAATTCCAGGTTTTAAATTCAGGCAATGCCAATTTTAAAGACTTTATCTGTCCTTTAAAATGTATTTGGTAGGTCTACCGATTGGAAAAAAAGTAAAAGAAAAATCTTCAGTTCGAACTGTACTTAAACTAGTAGTCTTTGCTTAATGATTAGTCACTGAATGACCATCCAAAGTTATGGCAGCCTTGGAAAGGGTACTTTACAATCTGTATTAGCATTTCCAACCATTGTAAAATGTGACCACATGCCAGGCTCTAAGCAACCAGCTCACATTTATAACAAGCTGTAAGGTCCTGTGGTCACATGATCATGATTTGCAACTTTTTTTTTCCATTTTTCACCAAGAAACAGCAAAAAACTGCTCATTGCATGTGCTAGATTAGCTTAATAACAATGTGGCTCAATTAACTACCAGGGTGACTCACTTTACAACAGTTGTAAAAGTGGTCGTAAAATCAAATTAGGTCATGTGGTGACACGCTTATCAACTACCCTGAATTATAACCAAAATTCCAGGCCCAAGGGTTCTCCTAAATAAAGGGCCATCTGTATCTTTCATTTTATGGATAACTGTACTGACAATTCAACCCTACAAGTACTTTATATGTTTCAATGGATCATTATTATCAATGAGGCATGAACCTAAGATGCATGAAAATGAAGACTTCATAAAGTTATTTTTAAGTGTTACTTTTTTAATTTCCTACACAGGTATTTATGGTACAATGAATATAGTTTTATTGAATTAGGAAACTATGCATATCTATCCTCTGCTACAGCCTTTAATAACGCTGTTCTTCTATTATGTTTTCTTAATTTCTCCAATTTAGTAAAATTAATTATCTGTTAGGTATAAACTGTTCTATAGTTGTTTGGATTTACCAAGGTAGTTTTGGGGAAACAATTCTACTTCTCTAGTATTAATATTAAAAAACATACTACATAAAAATTACAGTGATGAATCCAACATTCAAGAAATTCTATTTTTTTTCTACAGAAATTACATTTTATCACAACTTTTTGTGAAAAATACAGTAATTCAATAGCATAAACAAAGTTCTGCAGGTAGGAAAATTATTATCAGATATTTATAGCTTCTTAGAATTTGCAAGGGGAGATATTCCTGCTTAGGTCTATTCAAATCCTCATAACAGAAATAACTAAAATAGGAGTTGGAAGAACAAGGTAGAGTTTGTGTTTCTCTCCTGAAGGACAACTGAAAATATAACTTGCAATTAAATTAGAAAATAATTATGAAGGAAATAGTAATAGCAATAGCACTATATTTATATACCGCCTATGAGGGCTTGCAACCCTCTCTAAGCGGTTTACAATGTCAGCATATTGCCCCCAACAATCTGGGTCCTCGTTTTTATCTACCTCGAAAGGATGGAAGGCTGAGTCAACCTTGAGCCTGGTGGGATTTGAACTTGCTAAATTGCAGGCAGCTACCTACTAATTACTAAGTATTGCACTCTAACTGCTGCACCACCAAGGCTCATCACTCAATTATGATTGTAAGTCAAGGACTACCTGTAGTAATAATACCACCAGCACAGAGATTTAACTTTAGGTATGCCAAAAAAGTCACTTGGAGTCTTAAGGTTCTGTTGTTTTAGACGTATTCAATAAATTTGTTTTTTTTTTCTGAATTCCTTGAATCTTTTAATTTTTTTAAAAAAATAAGAAAAATATTTTGTAATATTTAATTCCTCACTTGAAACAATCCAGCAATTTCTGTTAATTCCATTTTAGAATAGCTGACTCTGTGTGTGTGTGTGCGTGTGTGTTTGTGTGTGTAGAACTTGGAGATTGTCTGAACAAGCCCTGAAAAAACCCTTCTTGGCAGGGTTTTTCTGATGTGCTTTCACATTGCCATTTCCTAGGGCTAAAAGAAATGACAGAGAAGGAGGTGGCTGGATGGAGTCATGGAAGCAGTCGGTGCGAGCTTAAATGAACTTCAGGGGATGGTAGAGGACAGGAAGCCCTGGAGGAACGTTGTCCATGGGGTCGCGATGGGTCAGACACGACTTTGCAACTAACAACAACAAAGAGAAAGTGACTAGGTGAAGGTCACCCAGCTGGTTTTGTGCCTAAAGCAAGATTTGAACTCACAGCCTCCCAGTTTCTAGCCTGATGCTTTCACTACTCCAGTAAAATTATCAGTATATCAAATAGTAGTTCTATCCAATAAAACAGCAATGTATATTTAACAATCTTGAGAAGAAAAATAGGCCGTGACTATAATTCTTTTGCTGTATCTGTGAGAATTCCAGAGCTGTCTGATTGGCTTTAACTGAAGACCAATGTTGGCTAGATTTGATAGATCAGGGTTATTAATCATAAAGGCAATTTTGATAAAGTTGTTTCTACTATTTTGCTGTCTGTATTTGTATGCCTTTAGCAACTGAAAGATATAATCACAGTTAAGCAGATCAACTTTTACCAACATTTCCCAAGGGAACAGACATGTTGCTGTTCAATGCATGGAAGTACTAATATAATTATAAATATCTTAAAAACTAGCATGTTAAGAATAGCAGGAGATTTATTTATCCAGATTTGATCAGCAGTAAACATTAATTCTGGTGACCTTTATTCTGACAAAGACAGCTAGAAATAACCTGTTCACAATAAAAAAACAATTAGATAATGATCTCATGTACAAAGGATCTAGCTTGGCCTTCTGAGTCATATTACCCAGCAAAGCTACTTTTATGATAATAATTGATATCAGGTGTTCCATTAAATAGAATTAGCGCTATCTTTTTCAATAGGAACATTTTGTGTGTAGTTGAAAAATAGGGAAGTTTGTGTTTATATCAAACAGAAGTTAAACACAATCTGAGATTCACACATTTTCTGATTTATCATAATAAGTGTTTTTTAGATTCACATATTATAATAAGACATGTTTTTCTTTACAATAGCCTCTTGAGTAAGTCGGAGTGGTAATATATAAATTTTCCAGTATAAAATAACCATATTGCATAAAATTGAAATATTGTACATGTCGTATTTTTAAACACCTTTTATAAATATAAAACCATTCATTCATTCATTCATTCTAAATATGTAATTCTTAAAAATGAGATAAAAACAATGTAGCAAAATAATAAATACCCTGTTTCTCTGACAATACGACCCACCTCAAAAATAAGCCCAAGCCTAATTTTTTTTGTGGGGGCTAATATATGCCCTACCCTAAAAGTAAGCCCTAGTGAAGGGGTAGGCGTGGCCAGCACAGGAGGCAGCCCTTCCTGCACCTCAAGGAAGTGATCCTCCTGCACCTCAAAAAAAATGAAACCTCCCGGAAACTAAGGCCAAACGCTTATTTCGGGGGTCAAAAGAAAATAAGACCATGTGTTATTTTCTAAGAAACACGGGTGCCCTCTCCCTCCAGGGATCACATTAATTTAGAATAATATTTCCCCCTCAAATTTACCTGTCCTTCCTCCATTATCACTATTGACTGCCATGAAGCATTCAACCATCATCAGCTTATAGATTCCTATACTTATATCTTCCCACAACAGCCATATGATAACAGTTCATACTTTCTGAAACATATTATAGCATTCTTTTATATTTAAATTTATATATTCTGTTCCCTGCACAAGATCAGATAATCTTTACCCAAACTGTCTTCCTTATCTTAGTTTCACAGACATGCCCAACCTGTCTACTTTTATTTATGTAGTTCATTAATTCATACTTTTTACAACTTAATTCTAAAACACAAATACAACAGTCATTAAAATATGGACATGTAGATACTGCATTCTACCACCCATTCTGGTATTTGGTTGATCAAGACTTTCACATGATGCTTTTTAGTACAATAAAGATGTGGCCTAGGTCTACCAACCTTCGCTATACTCATCACTTACCCCATTCCCTGCTAATGGGTAAGGATAATATCAGGTAGTTTTGACACACTTGGACACACATGCCACAAATGTAACCAAATAGTAGTTTTAACCTAAGTAAATTCACATACTATTTCATGCAAGCTATGTCATCTGATCATAACTGCCAACTAAGAGCATTAAACTCTAGAGGCCAGAAACAGAACAGAAAATTCATTTTGGAACAACAACAAACAAGGGATTTAATATTTTTGCTACAATACAGCATTGTTTCTCATGTAACACGGTTGAACGTATTTGTTTACTATTTGCTGGAGATTGAGGGCCCACTCTTTTCAGTTTCCAAATAATCAGATATATTGCCCATCTAAGATCTAACCAACTAAGACTACTTGCATAGTAGGAAAATCTTGCTTATAGATTAGATTTTTGTTCCATTCATTAATTTTATATCATTGGAAACGTGTTTACTGAATGGTGTAGGGTTTCCTGCATGAGCAGGAAGTTGGACTAGAAGATCTCCAAGATTCCTTTCAATTCTGTTATTCTGTATTAGGTTGTATTAAGTACATGCAGTGTATTGATGGACATACACTGAGAATGAGACATAGTTTTGAACATTTCTGTGATATACAGTTTACATTTACTTTGACAATGCATATTGTTCCAGAGGAGGGCACCTGATTTATATGTTTATAAATTTACCTCTTCTGCCAGTAAATAGATGAATGCGTATTTACCATATCCTTTCATCCTTGTTACATTTCCAGCAAATGTGGTTTTTTTTTTTCTATTTTACAATTCTCCTTTTTCATGGTTCCTCCCGCCTTATAGTTGTTTCTCAGTTTGCTCATTCTTCTGGAAACAGGAGACCCAGTGTCGTATTCAAGGCTGGTGTATAAAAAGGCTTCATCCCAGCCATTCCCAAGAGATGACCATGTGCCTTGGTGACTGTCTGAATGACAATGCCCTTCTTTCAACACATTAAGCAAGCACAGTGCATTACTTACCCTGCAGGCAGCTGGTGGGTAGATTGCTTAAGGCTTGTATCTTGTTTCATTCCCCATGGCTTCTTGAAAGTCCATTTTCTGCTTGAGAAGAGCCACTCTTCGCTGGATGAGACCCCCAGTCTGCCATTGGGATGGAAGAAGATGCCACCAGAGGAACTGGGAGGAGAGGGGAAGATCTGAGAAATAGCAGGGAACCTATAGGCATATGCAGTGAAAGGCTGAATGGAAACTTAGTGATGAAAAGAAATATGAGTAGAGAATAGAACATCTGTTGGTATATAACCTTATACACCAGTGGTGTCAAACTCAATTTCCTTGAGGGCCACATCAGGGTTGTGTTTGACCTCAAGGGGGTGGGGGGGTGGCCAGGGTGTGTGGTCAGCTTGACGTTACTTGTGTCAGGGCCGCCTGTGATGGCCCAAGTGTTCTGCCAGCGAAAACAGAGCTCGGGAGGGCCGCCCTCCTGAGCTACGTTTTCGCTGGCAGAGGCACCATGTGCGAGTCCTTCACTGTTTCCAGGGCAGCCCCATGGGCCAGATCCGGCCTGCGGGTCTTGAGTTTGAACAGATGTTCTATTCTCTGTTCAGATGTCTTTCCTCACTAAGTTTCCATTCAGCCGTTCACTGCATATTTTATTAACATTAATGTAGGATTTTCTGGGGATAAGAGATCCCTTTGATGATGATTGCTTGGGTCCCTGGCATATTTAGGGATCAGGAAACATCATTCGAACTAAAGAAATGTGATATCCTAAGATACCTCTCACAACATGAAGTTGTGTCTTCCTTAAGCATAATGTCAGCCCTGACCACCTATTTGGTACTAATACTTGCCCCTTTTCCCTGCTGTGTGTATGGCATTCAGGGTATTGTGAGTAACTTAAAATAAGTGCTCCCCACAGCTCTCTCAGGTAAGCATAGGGTAGGCTGTCATCATTCAACGTTATGGAAAGACCCCTTGTTGCATTTATATACAAGCAGTCCTTGACTTACGATCGTAATGGGGTCTGTCCATTGTAGTCATAAGTTGTGACAGTCATAAAACAAGTCACCCACAAAATTGACTTGATTTTCGGACTTTTTTTTTTTTGCAGCAGTTGTTAAGTGAACAGGGAGCTGCTGTGGCTCAAATGGTAAGATCACAGTACTGCAGTACTGCAGATCAGCAGTTTGGCTGATCGAATCCCACCAGCTCCAAGGTTGACTCA
>JANHJO010005401.1:66357-81208 GCA_032468235.1 Pseudoxyrhopus heterurus | reverse complement strand
AATATGCTAACATTGTAAACCGCTTAGAGAGGGTTGCAAGCCCTGATAGGCGGTATATAAATACAGTGCTATTGCTAATGCTATTACTGCTACTGCTACTGAAATGTACCATTGGTATTGCATTCCGCTGTATGTATGAATTAATTAGGGGGAGAAGCATTTCAGGCATGTAAGCCCAGTCACCATACAAAGAATTCTTCAATAGTTTTTGGCATGTGGACCAAGATAATCACACAAGAGCCATGGTGGCACAGTGGTTAAAATGCAATACTGTAGGCTAAGTCACTGCTCACTCTAGGAATTCAATCCTGATTGGCTCAAGCCTTCCATCCTTCCAAGGTCAGTAAAATGAGGACTCAGGTTGTTGGGGACAATATTCTGACACTGCTAACTGCTTAGAGACGGCTGTAAAGCACTTTGAAGTAGTATATAAGTCTAAGTGCTGTTGCTTTAACAAATAGGCAGTGCTGTGGACATAGCATAAACAAAGAAGGTAAAATACCAGTATTCTGAAGGACATGATGCCATTATGGATCAAGCATCATAACATCATAGAGTTGAGAGAGACCTAAGAAGCCATCAAGCCCAACTATCTATAAACTGCAGAATTCACTATGACAGGAGTCTCCAACCTTGGCAACTTTAAGACTAGTGGAATTCTGGGAATTGAAGTCCATAAGTCTTAAAGTTGCTACGTTGGAGATCCTGCACTATGCCATCTCTGCAAGATGATTGTTCATCATCTTTAGATAATGAGAGAAAAAGAAAATACTAAAGGGTTCCTAACCTGTTAACATTTTTATCTTTCAAGCATCCATTTAAGCATCTTGGTGGAACCTGGCTTTCTGATATTTCTGGTAATTATTTTAATATTCTTTTAGAACATATAAAAAGTCAGACTTGTTTCTGATGCCACAATCTTTATCAAAGAAAGGGAGAATGGGAATATGTTTGCATCTGTGTGTGTATATGTCATCTTGCTTTGGACAAAGAAATGACATTCTGGATAAGGAACTTATTATTCAATGTGACAGTTGACAAATTTTTCATTTGCCTTACCAGCCAGGATATACCATACAGAATAAAGACAAAACACACACTGCAGGCCAAATGCAGCAGTAACTTCCTGAAAAATGAACTCAACTTAACTTTAACCATGTTCATAATTATGTAACTCATTTTCAGGTGTAAATAATTCAGTGGGGCTGAAAGGCACGATTCAGGAGTAACAGACCTGTCCTTTTGCTCCTCCTAATCATAAGATATGAGTCCATTAACCTTTGCAAACTGATATGGAGGGGAAAATCTCCCTCTGGGGCAACCATGCTTGCCCTTCATTTCTATCTGACATTTGTTTTATTTTTAATCTAGGCATTTGTCTAATTAAAGAGATCGATTGGCAGCTTAATTTTCATATAAACTCTTTAACATCAGTGGGACTGCGTTCTGCAAACCAAAGTAAGATTTATTAAGGCAATAAAGCAGGCACTTCATAAAAATTTTAATGCCTACTCTGTGGCATCTTTTACATGGGTGGGAGCCGAAAAGTGGCTAAGGAAATCTCTTAAACAGAAAAAATAATAATAAAGCCCTATAGGATGCTCAAAGACTTTGCCGGCCTTGCAGCTTTATATACTGTATGTCTGCTTCCCCTTTTCCCTTGAGAATTCAGTAAGATTTCAAATTATGTGCCGGCTTTGCACCTTTTCATGAAAAGAATGCAGTGGTACAAATTAATTAACTCATTTGCAAAGGCCTCAATGATGACAAAGAAGAAAGCAGATTAGATTCTGTCTCTTGTGCTGTATCATCTGTTTACAGCAATATATTAAATCAAAACCCGAAGAACTAAAGCATATTTTTTGTCTGTGCTGCAGAAACAGCAAGAAAGCTTTAATTGACCCTTCAAGAAGCAGACACAAAAGACTTTTACTAGAAATATTGTGCCTTTTACACAGCAATATGGTTGTTTCTTCTAAACCTGAATAAAAAATGGTTGTAGACATCTTCATTATACTCTGTTCTGGTCCTTACCTAGGTCCTTAGTAAATAGAGTCACAATACCCTGTTGCAGTCCATGAGTTGCAATCATCCATGTTTATGAAAAAAGATGTTTCATTGCCAAAGAAAACTTCTAAATCCAAAGGCTTTTGTGAAATCACACTAATATATTCTGAGCCTCTTCTCTGTGATTAAATAACTTATACTGACTATGGCCTCACAACCGAAAAATGTGTTGCAGTCCCTGTCACACTCATATTTTAATCTTTTTAAGCAGTTGGTGTTCTATAATGTACTTCAGTCACTTTTGTATGTGTGTGTTTGATTAGATTAGTTGCAAAATGAAAAAAGATAGATTTTCATCATTAGTCCCAGAATCCTTAATTAAGTAGTGAACATATTTAAGCTGTATGAACATGACTTCTCATAAACAATACAATCTGTATGCTATCATGCCCTTGCCTGATTCTCAGGAACACTAAGTAAAATGGAGAGTCTAAATCAGTGTTTTTAAAACTTGATAATGTGAAGTGTGGACTTCAATTCCCAGAATTCCCCACAAACACGATGGCTTGGGAATTCTGCACCTGAAGTCCACACCCCTTAGTTGCCAAGTTTGAAAAACACAGGTCTAGAGAAATGCTTTAATTAACAGATATTACAATATATATCCATTTTTTGTTTTTTTAATCCTACCTTTATTATTTTTATAAATAACTCAAGGCAGTGAACATTCTTAATACACCTTCCTCCTGCTATTTTCCCCATACAACAACCCTGTGAAGTGAATTGGTCTGAGAGACAATGACTGGCCCAAAGTCACCAACTGGCTTTCATACCTAAGGTGGAATTAGAACTCCCAGTCTTCTGATTCCTAGTCTGGTGCCTTCAACCACTAGACCAAACTGTATCACCCCAAATATTAAAGAGGATACTTCATGAAATTAATATTGGTATCATGTTTTCTCCAATGCACAACAGGAAAAAGGAAAAAACACCACCAACCAAGTTTTTCTTCTACAATGGTAAGGATTATAATGATACAAAATTTGCTACAGCTTTATGCTTAGGACAAAATTCATTCATTCTCATTAGAAAGAGATATTAAGTATAACTGCTTATATCTAGTTTAAATCCCTAAACTTTTGTAGAATTACTTCAGAAAGAATCTTCTGAGTTTCTTATAAAAATGGAGCATATATAGCATTATAATTTGCCATAAATGTTAGGAAGGATAGGTCATGGAGCATTACTGTTTGATGATGAATCTTCCCTGCTTTATGAGTTATGTTTTATTTTTTTCTATTTTTTCCCCATGTCATTTATTTATTTATTTATTTATTGTTGATATTTATATGCCACCCCACTCCCGAAGGATTCCATTGATGTCCTTAAAATCACACAGAAACCAACAGAAGATGAATCAATTCTCCTGCCCTTTCAGTTCAATCATCTTTTATCCCTCAGACAGCTCTACTTATCTCTTAAAAAACACATTTCTCCACACTTATCTTCATCAACATACCTGCCTTCAGTCAGTGAAAGATTGTAACAAAACTATTAAAAGCTAATGCAGAGTGGTGACAATTCTGTAGCTGAGGTCACAGAAGATGAAAGAATTAATACCAAGATAGCATCAAAGATTTGCTCAGATTTTTTTTAAAAAAAAATGCTTTTCAACCAAGAGCCAAAAGAAAGCAAAAGAGCCAAAACAGCAAAGCTCTGCCATGAAATTGACGGTCTTCTTCATAATTTCTTAGTTAAATCACCAAATGTGTTAATTGTCAAGGATGAATGAGTTGTTTTTAGAATCCATGGTTTGTTTTATTGATTTATTTGCTAAACAAATTTATATGGCTACACAACTCACGCACAGTGACTTAAAAATCCACAACATAAAACTCATAAAATCCCACTTCCCCTCACCACCACTTCCTTTCTAATATTGGAGACAGATTTATCAACAAAAGCCCAAGGAAATGCTTAGGAAAAGAAATTGATTGGACTTCGGTTAACATCAAATGAGATTTTCCATGTGTCAGTCAACCATTACCACATATTCAACTAAAGCTTTGTCTGGGGCAGTCATATCAAAGTATCTTTCTATGCAGTTGGTCAGCTACCTATCCAGTCTAGACAGAAATCAAGTGATATACTTGTGTAACAAAAAACAGTTATTAATGATAGTTGGATAAGGAAATATTAATGGTAGTTGGCTTAGGAAATAGAATGCCATAACACTGACTATTACTTAGTTCTGACCCTACTGTTACATAGAAGGAGCCTTGAGGAATGGATTGGATGTGACAAATTAGAATCAACCATCCATCAGCGTTTCCCAATCTGCCATCCAGAGTACCTAATTTATTGCAACAGCTTGTCACCATTTTGGCTACTGGTTGTATTGGATACTCATTTGATTAGGAAACTTTTAGGGTCATTTCCTAAAGTAAACATGTTTTATAAAATAATAAATACAATTAACTTAAAGCCAAGATAAACAGATTCAATTTTATTCTGATAGTCTTCATGGTAGTCTAACTTAAAGCAGTTTTAAATGTTTTAGCATATAAAATGCAAAGGGAAGAATATCCTTTTTTCTAAATTTTTAATTTAAAAAATGGTTGTTGTTTTTTCTTTTGATCTAAGATGCCAGGTACATAAAAGTAGATATAGAATGAAAGGAAGAAGAAAAATATTAGCTTGCCTTCTGAAGTAACACTCTTGCTAATACAAAAATAGATATAAACCTGTTCAATTAAGAGTTTAAAATTCTAGCTTCACTTCTGTCTATTGGTCTTAGCATTTACAGTATATGGTTTATGGCATCATACAAAGTTATATATTCTAACTGTGGTGAACAACTGACATGACATATTTACCCCAGGATGGAAAAGATAACAAGAGTCTGGACTTGTATGAATCGAAAATCTTATGACATGGTAATAAATTTCAGCTTTTGGTGTTTTGAAAAATGAAAGTAGAAACAGATATAAAGCAAAAGCAAAAGCAAAAAAAATAAGACTCTCCTTCTTTCTGAAATAAAGCATGCTTTTCCTTCTTTTTCTCTTTATCCTATTTTGCAATAAAACAAAATGGAGGTGATACCAAATGAAATTACAGTCATGGACAATATGTTTTCCAATAGTGATGGTCACAATGTGAGCAATCTTGAAATAGCATGTCTTCCAACTTTGATCATTTTCAGTGCCAAGTACATGATGGTTAGAAATGTAAAGCATCTACTAAACTTTAAATAATGCAAGGTTATTGCAATATACAATAAATCATAGCAGAATACTTCATGTTTACTTTTAACAGTTATTATATTTAGCTTAGTCTAAGCATTGGTATGAGTCCACAGAATAATATTTTTTCTGTGATACTAGTTCTCCTGTTATAGTTTGTCTCCAACATTATCTGCTGTATGGGAAAGTTTACAATATAGCTTATCTGGAAAGCTTTTGGAACCTGACATATTTGTATTGTTACGTTTTGTTTTTATTATGAGCTATGTCTACAATCCTATTTTGATTGTGTGACAGGGGAGAGGAGAGAGAAGAGAGGAGAGAGGAGAGAGGAGAGAGGAGAGAAGAGAGAGTGAGAGAGATTAGTTGAGAGCCTTAAAAGCTGCCATGAGATCATTAAAATTATCAAGGTCACTCTCCATGTCTCCCAAATAAGATAATCAATAACCATGGCAGTTTTGAAATTCGTTTTTTTATTTATTAGGTTTTTATCCTGCCTTTATTACTTTATTAGTAACTAAAGTAGCAGGTTAAAGCCAGTTAAAATAGATCTAAGCAGTCTGAGTTATCCAAGTTTTTATGTCACTATTAGTTCCATATTTTGTCATAAGAAAGAGAAATGCTGTCTACCAAGAAGTAATTGTCCAAAACAATGGGGTCCAAGAAGATATTTTGAAAAAGTGATTCCACAATATTTATTATCAAATCATTGGTATTCTTACCCTTGTACAGAGGCATTGAGCCCTGCCTAGTCCTGTGTTATTAATCTCATCTGCCAATTGTAGGTAACCATATGTAGCCTAGACATAAGTAGTGAGGTCTTCAAAAGTCTTTTTTGCTTTTTCAAGCTCAACAACGGAAAATGGATCAGACCATTGCTAGGTGCCTGGTGTACTACTTAGAGCAAATCTGAACTATCATTACTACTCCAGTAGCAAAGAACTACTGAGTTTCATAGATGGCAGGTGCACAGACAGTACGATGGATCTAGAAGTTACCAACATAAGAGGTGAAGAAAGTTTTGTTTTGTCTTGTCAATTGTGACCTTTATAACATATTGTTCCTATGATTTATAATCATAGAGGTGGAGCAAAATATGAATATAGCATTTCACTGTTTTTTGACACCTCAACAAAGCATTTTTGTATTCATTTATCAAATTTGTATCTCACTCATTTCACTATCTAAGTGACTCTGAATGGCTAATTAAGTTTTTCCTACTTCCATATAGCTTAATTGCATAGCCACTCAATGCCCCCACAAATGCACTGCTTCCTTTGCATATGTTTAAAATTCAAATATTATTCTACTGGGTGAAATAAATGTAGCATATGCACATATCATATGTTACTCATATGTTTGTGTTTGTGTGTGTGTATATGTGTTTCCACTTTTGATCAGCAAATCATAATCAAGATTAGGCAGACCTAGAGGTTATCCCAATGAAATTATCTTAGCCTCAGTCATCCCTAAATGAATTCCATTACTTGTGGTTGAATCTGAAAGCATACATATTCATGCCAAATATGAAAGAGATCTTGTTATAAAGCTTTAATGTACAATGTGGCAGGGAGTGGGGGATGAAGATGAATTTAGATTATTTTTGTCTCAACAGCTTTTGTTTTTTTAAGCAGATACTTGAAGAGTCATAGCAACTGATCCTCTGACAGACGGCAGACTCCGTTGAAGTAAAATACTGAGGGGAAATCCAAGCTGTCTCACCAAATTAAGCTTTAACATGTTTTGTAGATGATAGAAATAGTTCAAACTGCAGTTAGGAGATAGTGTTAATGGGGAGAGGATGTGTTCTTTTTAAAGATTTCAACATGAAGAGGTTTGCTTTAAAAAAAGATATAAAATTGAAAGATCTGAATTTTGATTTTTTTCACACACGCTTAGAATTTGTTTTACATGATCCAGTTTTAAAGGAAATCAAAACTTGGATAACTGTATATGAGATAGTGACTTTTTTTTTTAATTCTTATGTTGGAGAGATGGTACCAAAATTGCCCTATATCTATAACTTAGAAAATGAATCTAATATTACCATGATTCTGGATAAATTAATTATATTCCAAGAATCTTGACAATCAGCAAAGATGTACAGGAGACTATTATCCATCCTTTCAGAAGGACAATAATAATAGTTTAATAATGATGCCAGTCAATGGTTTCATTATAAACATCTCAAAGAACCTACTTCCAACCCAGCTTCTTCATCCAGATATCCAAAAGTAGATGTAAAATCCAAAACGTCTTTTGAAAAGGATGTAGACAAATTGGGTTTTTAAAAAATTACCTATGTAGCAAAAACATAGTAAGTTCAAAATTTAAGAAAAAAATTAATGTTGTGCATTTCTGCTTTACTTTCTATATTTTCCAGCTGAATGGTGTATCCAAATGTAAGTATTTCAGATTTTGACTAACCATTCTCTTATGCTATTTGAGAATCATGTGGTATCATTTTTCTACCCAGCTCACTCCTCCCCAAAATATATATTGCAAAGTTCCACCAATAAAAGATTTTCCTACCTTCCCCAATTTGCTAACCTCCATATGGGTTGGAACACCAATCCCAAGATAGGCAGAAGTTATCTGCTTTTGTGTTTGAAGATAGGTAGCTGTTTCTAACACCTATTAACAGTCATAATAGCATGATTCTAATACCTTAACATCTGATACTATCACATAAAAGGAGCAAAGACTTAATCACTGCTGCCCCAGATAGCAGGCTAGGTCTTACAGTTTAATTATGAGTAGATTTCAGTGAACATTAGACACAGTATTTCCACAGTGAGAATACAGTAGTTCAATAATGAAACTAATGGGCACTTTCATACTTCTAATCTTCTGTTGGGTATATTAGGGAATAGATTATTCATAGTGAAAATGAGTTGGATTATATTACTTACAAGGCCCATTCAGCTTTATGATACTATGAAATAATTAGTTATTATTTCACTTTTCACTTTTCCTAGGAAATCCTGAGAACTGGACTTAGCTGAGACAGCAAAGGGATTTTTATCAGAAGTTTCTTACCATTTTCATTAATGTATTGGTCTGGTACTACCTTCTTTTTTTTAAACACAGACAAATGAAAGAGTTAGGGTTTGCATATCATTTTAAGTCATTGTTTACTTGACTATGATTTACTGAATGTATCATTATTGGTCAAAATTCATACATTATTGCAAGCCAAAATTGAACAAAACATATTGTGGCTTTGCAGGACTGTATGACCCTAGTAACTAAGGCTTAGTTTATTACTTCCTCTTGTCACTGCCATCAAGCTTTGTAATCTGTAGTAATTTGCCAGAGTTACTAGTGAGGTAGTGCTTTACATAATACATTCTCCTAGCAATGTTCCTATGCAATACCATATTCAGTTCTATGGAGGTGAAATAAAAAGGAAAAGTACATGTTCAGTCTTAACAATTAATAAAGGAGAAAATTTCACCAGTTTTAAAACAATGCCTTCTACAAACTAGATTATTAAAGACTGGATTGGATTATCAAATCAGACAAAGCAAGTTGCCATTTAGATATTCCCATTTTATGAGTTAAAAGAGTATTAAAACAGTTTATAAGTATAGCCTAACGCTTTTCTTAAGATCAGCACCACAAATGAGATTTTTTCCCATTGGCTTGGAAATGGGTATTAATAGGAAAATAATCCTAAAACTAACTGATATACCAAGTAATGCATGTTACTAATAAGTAATCAATAGTAAAAAAGGCATGGTGATGTAATTCCATGAACATGATGCTTATTTCATTGAGATGGTCCATTTGACTTGAGTTTGAATTTGTTTCTTCCCTGTTGTTATCTTTTTGATGTAACTGTTTGGGATTTATTTACTGCAGACTTTGAGTTTCACTTCTAATCATTACATCCCTCACTGCAGGGACACAAAAAGGCTCTTATAAGAAAGGTTAGACTGCTCATAGGCACTGAAGAGATAAAGATGGAAAGGAATACTTAGAACTCTACAAATGAAAACAATAATTTATTTTATTGTATTTATTACTTTACTTTATTTTGTTTATTTTATTTTATTGAGGCTGAGCTTGTCTCACAGCTAGTGGGAATGTCTCATTACAGTCCCCATGCTGAGCAGACTGGCACATTTTCAAACATATTTGATGGGCATTATATGTAATGCTGTAGAAAAAGTACTGAATTTACAGCAAAGGAATGAAATGGACAATGATTTTTATTTTTGCTCATTCTTTAAATGAGAGAAAAAAGAATGATTACCGTGTCTGATTCTTTTCCAGTGCTATCTTTGATTTAAAAACTTTTGCAGGAGGCTCATTTAGCAAAAGCCTTATTATACAAACACCAGCAAACAATTAACTTGATAAGATATATCAAAAGTAAGGATAAACTGAACTGAACTCAAATCCCATTTGTTTCAAATCTCATTGTTTCTGCTGAAATGCCTCCAAGATGAAATGTCTCCTAAATTTCTGAGTAAAACTTACACTGAGAATTATTTTAAAATTTCATTATTTTAACATTTCATTTTATGTGACTTTATAGTACAGGCTAGTATTCAGTTTTGATATAATCCACCACATACTTACATGTGGTACATTCTCCACATGTGGCGGACTACAACTGTAACAAATCTCAGACAATTATCCTTCAGATATAATTATGGGAGTTGTAGTTCAAGTACAACTGGAAATGCACCTAGTGGGGAAAAGCTGGGTTCAGCAGTCACAATGAATACAAAACACAACTATTTTCATGCATCTGAATCCTGGAACATTTTGAAAGGCACCTTAGGATGAGAATAGTCTATAAAATGGCCTGGCAGCATCTTCTGGATAGCCTGCTACTAAGAAAGAAAGGAGTCCAAGAGAAAATGTAAACACATAGTGTACAGTACAACTCTATCAATGAAAAAATGACACTGTATTCACTGACACTTACTCTGTACAGTGTTATTCTTATTCGAGCTCATTCTGGAAATGGATTGCTTAGGATTTCATCTTGACAATTGATTGTCTCTTTTAAAAATTACTATTGTTTTTTATATTCATGCATTCTTGGATGGTGGAGGGTTTTTTGCACCATGCCTTCTGTAAGTATAACGATAGTTTAAATATATTTTTAATAAATAAGACAGGTATTTCCTCTATATATGGAACTTTAGGAGTTCCATATATAGAACTCTACATATATGGAGAGTAGAGTGAAAGTCAGATTTCGTCCTGGCTGTCCTATCTGAACATGAAATTGAATATGCTTCTGCATCCCTAAAATGGGTGTTATTATTTGCTTCTGTATCTTCCCAAATATATATTCATTGATACATACCGAGATATACATCAAAGTATGACAAAATTTTATGTATCAAATCTCTGCATGTAAAATCATGTAAGTTACTTTGTCTACTGAATGATACAAAAGTATAATTTTGAACATTTCTTTAAATTCACAGCTTAGTTCACATTTAAGCTATAGTTCTGATTATTTGTTTCTGGCTCAGTGTGATGTATGAATTTATCCATTATATATCAGTTTTAGATCCTGTATTGATGTTTTGTATAAGACCCATCACCGTATGTTATAGTTTCCCTTGTGAGCGTGCGCTCACAACAGCTGGTTGGGGGTATTCTGGGAGGCTGATCCACCCGCCAATCAGCTGCTCATACTGAATCAGGCTGCGATAATGTGCTGAAGCTGACTGGGCTGTTTTCTAGCCAGATGAATGCCAATGGATGTTGGTTGGCAGAGGCAGAATTTTTTTTTTCTTATTTTCCTCCCCAAAAACTAATGTGTGTCTTATACTCCAGAGCATCCTATACTCTGAAAAATATGGTAAGTCTAAGTGCTATTTCTATTTTAGAAAAAAAAATTAACAAAATCTCACAAACCAGATCAAACCACAAGTTGAATAATTTGGTGATACTTTATTTATTTTTCTCTTATTTTAAATGGAATACAACCAATATAACCAAAATATAAAATATAACAAAATGCAATTGGGTCTCTTTCATGGTGTATTGTTTATCCCATTTTAGTCTCTAATACACCCCAATCTATGCAGCTACCAACTCCACCTTCCCTCAATTGTAAGCAGCAGTACTCCAGAAGCTACCCAATGCTCCGCTCCCTTCCTTCATTTATAAGGTGATGGGTGGGAGAGCTAAAAAAAAAACCCAATTGATCTCCCCTTCAGTGTAAATGAACAATATTGAAGGATGGTTGCAGAGTGTGATGGTAACTGTCTATCTGGCAGAAAGTGGGAAATCACAAGAGACAAGACAAAGCAAGAGAAACATGTCCTTAAGACTATCGGATAAAAGAGAAATTATTTGCAAGACACAAAGAATGTGTGCAAAATGGAAGGTTCTTTGGAAAAAGAAACAAGTCACCCAGAATTTATGGGGCTAGGATAAATATTCCTATATATAAGTAGGCCTGGAAAAAGAGGGAAAAGAAGGAATGAAAGATCTTCTTTTGTAAGTATAGCTAGCAGTTTACATCTTAAAAAACTCTCATGGAATGTAGATAGATAGAAAACAGTGAGTCGGTCACTGGTAGAAGAGGGACACCTTGTGGCAAGAAAAAAAATGAATTCAAGCAGATACGTTGCTCCTAGAGTGAACAATATCTTTAGAGTAGAAACAGCAGCCTATTATTAACATGATTGTTATGCTAAATGTAATTAACAGTACCGGTATGTTTTTTATTCATCTCTGAGAATGCTTAATGGTGCCTGCGTTTAAGATGAGTCTAAGAAGAGAGCCATACAAACAGAACTATGAAATGTTCAACAGGTTTTAGTTTTCAGCTGATTACATGTGAGAAATATAAAAATGCCCTACGTTGAAATAATTGCAGTAGTATTATTATTAAACAACTGCAATGTCAATATAATGTATAACCTGAATATGTGATTTAACTGATATTAAAATGAAAGGCAAATATGTGAAAATTGAACATAATTTTCTGTATTATAGCCTTGACTAACACTTTGCTATTCAGATCTTTTTGGCCATAAATACAAATTATATTAATTTAGAGCAATCTATACTGGGGGGAAAAAGGACTGGAAAAATTAGAGTGGTAAAATGGTCTGCCTTTTTTGTACTTCTTCCATAATAAAATCATCAAGCTTCTGTATTTTAATAGCATCAATGTGGTATTAAATATGTAATATCATTATAACATAGTGATGTTATATGTATCATGTTTACACAAACAACACAGTTTTATATGATTTATGACATCAATCATGGTACCTTGTCATGACACATGATATATAGTACAGAATCCATATCATTTGCATATTCATTATATCAATTACCCTACTTGTTCTCTGCAGATGTCACAACAGTTTGCTAGACTTTCTAAAGAAAAGGCTGGTTCTAATGTTTCTACTTGGCATATAGCATTTTCATTGGAACTACACTCTGTGCTTCTTCAAACATGAGAGGCTTAGCATCTGCGAAAACAGTCTCCCAAACAAACTCTGATTGCTTTGGACCATATTATAGCAAGCTTCCACATATGGTGGCATTATAGTTAGAGAAATGGAAGTAACTGTACACTTCTTCAATCAAAAAAGAGGTTAGTTTAGCCTAAATACTCTTGAGTTCATTGTTATTTTCCCTTAACAATCAGACTATTATCCTGATAACATGAACAAACTAGTGTTCTCTTTTTAATACCTTGTAATCAATTGCAATTAATTTGTAAAATGGTATATTTCTATCCTTTTCAT
This sequence comes from Pseudoxyrhopus heterurus, assembly GCA_032468235.1. NCBI lineage: Eukaryota > Metazoa > Chordata > Lepidosauria > Squamata > Pseudoxyrhopus > Pseudoxyrhopus heterurus. The sequence goes on along the minus strand of JANHJO010005401.1, from coordinate 68,220 downwards.
TGTTTCCTTATAGATGGAGTGCAAATTTTAACAGAGCTGTAGAGCAGTTAAAATCTGAACAAAAGAGATTTTTTTCAATTGGCCCATTTTATGAATTGAGTTGGCATAATGTAGCTCATTTTCAGCCAACACTATTTCAGTTTTTTTCTTTACCTGCTTCAGGTGCATGGGGAGAGTCACTTGGGCGAATCCTGTTCCGTGCCCTAGTTGCTTCTCTGTCCCAAAGGCTAACAAGGCACCCAAAACATAACTGCAATCAGATAGCAGCAAAAATTCAAAAGCAATCTCTGAAAACCCTCTGGATCCATTAGTAACCCAACTTTATTAACCCTTTTGACCAATTACCAGTTGACAACCCTTTGTCACAAGAAAGCAATTAAAACATGTGTACCAATAGAGATATCCCCAGAACCAGATCATGTTTCATCTCTTCTAAGGTAAAAGCCAGGATCTAGTAGTGTAAGCCAGGAATATAAGTCACACATATGTTGAGCTGGAACTAGACTATATTTGTTATGGTGACCATGAAGTCCTGGGCTGCCTCCAGTCCCAGAGAGTGGAAGACAAAATCACTCAATATCAACAGTCTGGGTGAATTCATCCCTAAGAAAAAGGTCAAGTAGGGGATCATGATCAGTCATGATCATGACTGATGCATGACACAAAACTTGTCTGGACAAATTTCCATAAAATAGATTTGCTCCTTCTCCACTACCCAGATCTCAATGACACCTGGCAAATCTGCCCTCCAACTGTGTTGTTCAGTTTATTTCCAGGGGGAAAAGAATTGTAGATATAGCTATAGTGATTCCTTATTGTGTGTCTACCATTGCCTGGTTTGGGATCAAACTTACTGGCGAATGAATAAGTTCACTGGACTGTTACAGTATTCCATATATGATGGATTATGATGCATTATTGTTATTGTTAACATAACTGCCTAGGGCGATGCTTTACTCACAATCCCTGATCCACTATGACTATTTAAGAATATTGGCTGGTGAAATTTCTGTATACAATTATCTCTATTTTTCAGGATGAATTGCCAAAGATTTTAATGGGATATTGTTTTAAATGCACCAGTTACCACTCAATGTGGGATGCTAAGATTTAAACAGGCACTCTGACGAGACCATTACAGAAAGTACTAAATCAGTAATTCATCCTTCACAATTGGGTTTCATGAAAGTGTTTCAAGCCTCAGGCACCATTAAACTTTTAATGGAGATATTAGCTTTATATGCTGACACACATAACACAGCTGTTTTGGCATCATTAGATGCAGAAAAATCATTAGAAGCAGATGGTACATATCAAGTTTCTGGTGAAAATGATAAAGAACCTATAGAATTTTATTTCTTGGATTGAAATATATTATTACAATCCCTCTGTTTGTATAATTTGGAAAGGGACTATCGTGGAACACATCAAGCATGTATTTGAATTATTTTATTTTCATTTCTTTTATTATTTCATTTGATGCTGGAACTCTGATAATATCCTAGGAATGCATGGGCATTGTTACTACCATACCTGTTGGTGATATTTGAGACCACTTAAATAATTCTCAGAAAAGATTCTCTAAATTCATTGAGACTGTACAGCTTCAAGGGTATAGGTTATACCTGGTATAGAGTTTCCTAAAATAAGTCTAATATTATGTCCATTGGAAAAAACGTATCTAAGGGTACAGATAATTATCAGGATATTTGATGTCCAAAATACATGATTACAATTCCTAGAAAACATCCTGCTCATTAAGTTGTAGTAACCAAAATTAAAGGAACATTAATAGCAATAGCAATAGCAATAGCACTGTATTTATATACCGCCTATCAGGGCTTGCAACCCTCTCTAAGCGGT
>JANHJO010005401.1:46991-61456 GCA_032468235.1 Pseudoxyrhopus heterurus | reverse complement strand
TTACTTTCAAAAATTATGCTCTTATCTATTATAAGCATCTGCACAATTTGCTGTTATTTTGTACATTGGGTGCCCAATGCTCCCAGAAGTAGTAGTAGTATTAGAGAGAGGAATCAAGATATATTTCATTATTAAAGGTTTTTATACTTTTGCAAGAAGCTTATAATCACTCTCTTTAATGTATGTCCTGACTACATGCTTAGGAAATCCAGGTCATTAGAGTGATATAAATGGAGCACATAATAATATTGTTAGATCTAGCAAGGAATTGCATTCTTTTCTACTAAGTTACAATTCATAGCTTTCACCTTGCTAAAGTTTCAGTGCTATTGGCAAACTTTCTGTGACTGTTATTCATACGTAAATCTACTCACACTGCACAAGCCCCTCCCCAAAGATGATTCTGCAGTTTCTTAATAACATCTCCAACTTTTTCCTGGCCTTTAGTAAGTATTAATAGCATCTTTCCAGTTATCTGGTTCCTCCTTGGTATTGTCATTTTGATTTAATTTCAAAGTTCAGGATAAAACCTTCCAAATAAACCATAATGCATTTATTACCCATCTTACCTCTTTTTGAGTCAGTAGGTCAACAAGTATCATTTTAGTTTGGATTGGGACCAGGGTCAATGGTTCAAACGTCAAACTCCCTCTGTTGCTGAAGTTATACTGTGAAGAAGAAAAGGCTACTTGGTCATAGTTCTCTTCACATAAAGAGGAACAGATACTGTATATGTATGCATAATTGCCAGACAGTTTTGCTCTGTTCTAAAGAAATACACTTTAAAACAAATTTTAACGAAGTTCCCCACTTGTTAAAAAAATCCCCAACCAAGGAATCTAGCATGAAAGTATGTAAACATAGTGAAATGAATTTTTCTGTTCTTATCAAATGTAAAATGCACGGGTTTTGTCAGCAATTAGGTAAGATGAATAGTCAAACTCTGTGAATTGGTCAGCATACTGCGTCAGGTTAGGGTGCTCTCACAAAATGGTTATCGTGCCAGTTTAAAAACCAGTTTTTTTTATGACTTGCTTCAGTCTCAGCTCAGCTTACTTTGCATGTTCTGAATGCATGGAACTATAGATAGCCACCATTTTTATCTCCTAAGCAAACCTATGTAATGGGTGCCAATTTCCCATTAATTTTCTTAAAATAAAAAGAATCAAACTTAACAGGCATCAAAGGAGATGTTCAATTCCAATTGGTGTCCAAAGCCCTCATGCTGTGCATCCCAGAGGTAAGAACACATGAAAAATAGGATACATTTCAAAACCATGTTGTGTTCTGAGCCATATGCTGGGAACTATATACTGTTACATTAAAGCAGTGCCCGCCCAAACCTTTGGGGCACTAGGGGCTGGTTCTGTGGAGAGACTTTTTTCCAGGGACCAGAGGGGTCTGCCTGCATCCCATGAATGGGGCTTCTCTTGTTTACATAGCCTAGTTTCTGGCATGCCACATACTGGCTGGGGCCCCTGCATTAGAGGGCTTATTTATTTTGGATTAAACTTCTAAATACAATATCAGGGAAGCATTGCATGTGAAAATCATGTCTTGGAGATGCTGAAAAATCAATCACCTTTGTTATAGCTGGAACAACAATGACAACATTTTCAATTCGGATCCCAAAAAAGCCATCTTCATAATAACCAGGTTCTGTAGAGATATAATTAAGGGGGAAAAAACATTTAGAATAAAACTCTCACAAATAAAAGCAAAACTCTCACGAGTACGAAATATTCAAATATTGGCCAACAGCTCCTCAAATTTCATATAGTTAATTTAAAAAAAGTGTGCTATGTTTAAGTGAATACAGGATCACATCCAGCCTTAGTGCATACAAGATGGGTAAATAAATCATTTCAGCAGTAAATGTCTGTGACCTAATCTAAGAAAACATCTTTGAGAGGACTCTTGTCAGAAACTGAATAATTAACCTTACAGAACTATTTTAGTGATTATTGAGATATAGTGTGTGCAAAAAGTCTGAATACTTGAAGATACTTTAAAAATACAAAATAGTCTATAATTGCATTATTCATGTTTATTTTTTGAGGAAATACCACTGCATTCTTGTCTTCCCTATAAAATATGTGGAATCAAACAATATGTAAGGGTTAAACATTCATATACAAATATTCCAAAAGTTAAAAAAAAGAGCAAAATAGATTTGCCCAAAGAGATCTATACGTGTTTTCATATAACAATCAACAGGGATAAGTTACCATCAGAAACAATCATTCCAGGTTCCAAAGGTTCATCTGCAAATGTTTTGTAGCTAATGCCGCATGGACCTTCGTGGACATTGAGAAAGGCACCAACTCCATGACCTGTACCGTGCAAGTAATCTAAGCCTTGATCCCATAATGCAGAGCGAGCAAAGGAATCCAGGAGATGACCTATATACCAAAACAGAAATTACCAAGATACAAATATAACAACTCCAAAGTATCCTTTTTTTTAGTTATATTTTTATTCTATAATCCAGAAGATTGTAATAGAAAATGGTTTGGGGAACATTTTGTTTCTCCTCTGGGACCTGCTGATCTGGCCATTATGTCTACTGATTTTTCCATAAATTAAATCTCTAAAGTAATTAGTGATGATTTTTTCCTATATTAATTACCTGAACAGAAAATAATTTGTGATACTCTGAATTTAGTATCAGAGATGAAAGATGGCCATACCATGTCACAAATTATTTCTAGTTTAAAGAATTGAATTTGGAAAACTTGCCAGAATAACATGATCCAGAGGAGAAACTAAATATTGTGGAATTCCGACAATAGGAATTGGCCATTGGTACAAAATAACGAAGACAAAAGTTTACTTCACTAAAATGTGAACTATAACATACTGAAAGTACAACACACAATATACACACCAGCTAAAAGCTTCCGTTAACAATCTAATGATATGTTATTGTTTGTAAACCCTAGTTCATATTTTAATGCAGTCAATCAATTCTGGCATAGAAAAATATTGTTTATGGCTTAATACAATGAGTGAGTGCACCATCAGACACAACAGGGGACCCAACGTCACCAAGTGAATCATTGACAGCTGAGCCACTCAAAAGCACTCAGGATTTGAACTAAACTCTACTAACACAGTCTACACTTTCAACCTCCTAGACGTAATGCCCTAAATATCTCTTTCCAACTCCGATTAATGAAAATGATATCATCACAGCTGCTGCTATCACTTTAATAGAAGATACTGAAAAATAATTTTAAAAAACCCTAACCTTTGGTTCCATTAGGAAATATGGCTGCACTGACTGCTATGTGGCCCTTCAGGACATAGGTAAAACACTCCTGCAAAGAAAGAAAACACAGTAAACAAAGCAAATAAAAACGAATGTCTAGTCATTTGTGGCCCAGACCATTTAGATACATTTCTGGACTGATATCTGTCAATATATTTGAAGTTTGCAGTTACTTTTGATAGATAATAAAGAGCGGTATAATCTACAAATCTCTTTAAAACTAATAGGGATGGAGGCTTTCCTACAATCAGTCTTTACATGGACTTGCCATAAATGTTCTCCTTGCCTCTGCTATATATTTGTATTAAGAATTTCTGTCATTGACCAGAAGAAAGTTATTAAGCTATTCTAGTACACTGCACATAATTTTAGAGATGTGGGGAATGACGCATCAGTTTGCGAAGTGCGTGACTAATGCCAAAATACCTTGAAGTGATTTGAGAATGCAGAGAGAATGAATGAGGTACAAATTGCAAAGAATGAATAGGTTGAGAAGAAGGGGAAAACCAAGGCAGTCATGATTAGTTGGAGTTGATGAGTTCCTCAAAAAAGAGAAATGAGAAGTTTAAGGTGCTATATGGATGAGGAGAAAACAAGGATAAGGAGAAAGCAAGTAGCTAAAAAGTTACAGAACTATAATAAATTAAGTGTGTATAAACTAGTTTTAGATGTATTTCTTCTTGTTACCTTCCTTCAATTTTCTTTACTGACTACGTACTCTTTTTCTTGATTTGTATAATGTTGCTTACATATGTATTAACTTAAAAATAAAAAATAGGATAGAGTTTTTTAATTAGAAAAATGAAGCTCTATATAACTTGCTGCATGTCTTCAAAGTAGGTGCAAAAATAATTGGCTTAATAACTATTGGAAAGGAGAAAACCTGGAAACAAGTTGATGTATTCTGATTTTGTTTTTGAATCATTAATTTTCCCCAACACCAAAGTTACATTGTTGAAAAAATAGAATTTTGTCTTCATTTTCTTTCTTTTCTTTTCATCTTCAGTTATTTGTCCAAAGGTTTGAGTTACGCAACTTCAAAAGAAATCATGGACCAATTGCACTGACAAGATCAATAAGGTGAAACTGATCAAAATAAAAAGTAAATTGTAATGACCTATGGATAAAAACTATGTACAGTTTATATTCAGTGATGCTGCAGAAGATAGGATAATAAACACACCAGCTGGGTAACACAATAGCTGGGGATCTGTGAATCTACTACTGACATAGTCAACCAATCAACTATATACACAGACAAAGCTGGGCTAATACAGAAATGCTGGAACAGGATGCACTTGTACATATGATTTGGAAAAAGGTGCAGTACACTTTGAGGATACATGGTATATGAACTAGCTAGCTATAGGAGGACTTGGGAGTGCACAAGATGCCATCTTAACTCTATTGAGTTACTTGTTTGCTGTTTCCCTAACTTAATGGTTTCCATTCTCAGATATCTTTCAAAGAATCGCTCTTTCCTTATGGAAGCTGGCATCCATGAGGGTGGATGGCCTTGGATTCCTAAGGTTGGATATCTTACCTATAACATTTAAGGGACAATTCATATTATCAGATTTGATTTTCAAATAGTTCCCTGCATTAAATGAATGCAATCTAGCAAGTGATGTAACCTAGAATGTTTACTGATTAAAGGCTGCTGGAGAGAGACAATTAGGAAAAAAAATATTTTGTATACCTTCTCATACATCGATGGGGTACCAAAATGCATAGTCCTTGTTACATCTGTAGTTCCATCCCTTCAAAAGAAAAAGAACAAAAAGACCTTTTAAAAAAGATGTTGCCAATATTATAAGATTAAAAACCAGATTCAAATTCTAATAACTAATAACATAGTGAAGGAAGAATGTATTTTGTGGATGTTTTCAAACAGTTTGGTAGAATGAATAAGATTCCACAAGAATAGCCACTGTTTGCCCTGATCACTTATAAGAGGCCTTTTCATTACTGAGAAGTAGTGCTATACAATAAAGTTATCTCACAGAGACACTGAAAGACCACTGGTTCTCCTTCAACATTTTAGAGTTTGAATAAGATTATTCATAAAAGAACTCTGTACATCAGCCTTCCTCTGGAAACTAAAATGTAAAAATTGTCTACCAAATGGCAGAATGAACAAATAATAAATAGATACTGTCATGCTGATATCATGCTTATTTTTTCTACTTTGCATTACTATTATTAACTTTATAATATTTTTTTTCATATGGCTATGTTCCTACCTTTCACAACGCACAATTTGTTTTAATTGGGCTTTGTTACCTGTCATGAAGCCTGGTTCAGGCAACATGCTAAACTGTATAGCAGGCATTACAAACAACAATGAAATATACTAAGTTTTTGAAATATACTAAGCCAAAACAAACAAATAGCATTATGGCTTAGCATAATATGCAAATCTAGTCAATATACTTGAATTATTTTGATTTATAACTTGGAATCTGCCTAGCAGACCTTCAAGGCAGCATAAAATGTGAACACAAAAGGTGGAATAGCAAGATAGAAAAAAATAACTGCAGCAGTATTGATTTTCAACACATATTAGCAGATGTTATTCAAACTCCTAAACTACAATGTTTCTTCAAAATTCTGAGATGCCCTACAGGTTCACAAATATTTCAGCTACAAGATGTTACTGAAAAACGTTTGAAATTAATTTTAAATACATTTTAAAAATTAAATACTACAACTTCCAAAAATTTGGTTTCCTCCCCCCTATAAATTGGTATGCTCAAAAGCCCCTTCTCACTAGTTTGCCAAGATACTAGAGCAAAAGAAAAAAAGAAAAAAGAAAGGAAATTCTATTCTAACCAATCTATTGCATAGCCCTCTGGCCTTTCTGGCATTGGCATCTCTCCTGCTCTCTGCCTATGGAACATTTTTGTCTGGAAAGCTGTCTGCATGTATTTGTTGTTAGCCCAAAGCTGTTCAGAATGTTTAAGAGCAAAAGACTTGGCTTCAAAAAGTACTGAATGATCTAAGTTCTTCCTAGTTCTGCAACACACACAAGGATGTCTCTTTATGTAAGACTACAGCAGCATTTCAGAACAGTTACACGATTGGCACTAAGGAAGTAAAAGATATTCAGTAAATTGCCTTATGTTGAACCAATCAACATTGGAGAAACAAATCACGTTAACATAACATAAAGTGGGGGGGGAAACTTAGAAGCCTGTGCTTTCATAGGACTGTAGAGCCATAGATCTCAACCTAAATGTGTAGGACTTATCTTTGATTGATTTGATTTAATTAAGTTTATTAATTGTACTTGATTCGATTTCAAAAATCAACTACTCAAATGCAAAAGTTTGAAGGAATTCCACCAAATTCAATTTGGAAATTTAATCCAAATTATCAATCCAGATTCAAAAATTCTGAGCAACTTAATAAGATTCCAAAGCCAGAAGAATCTAAGTAGAATTCTGATCATCTATAGTGATAGGGGATGTGTATAACAATCACCAATATTCAACAAAGTAGAAAGCAAATATTAAATTTCTTCAGAATGTATTGGATTTTGGCAAACAGTAAAAAAGAAGTGGATGCAAAAACATGAAAATCTGGATCCAGTGGGAAAAATTTTCAAAGTTCAGCTAATACTATTGTTTTATCTACTTGCTGGATTATTTCTAGAAATAATACAATTTTCCTTTAGTCTTTATTTAGAATACTGGCCTTGTAGAAATAATCGTTTCATCTCTATGATTCCTCAGAAGCTTTTAATAATCTGGTATGCTCTGAACAGCAGTTCTAAGATTGGCAGATTCTCAATGCAGATTCTGAGGACTGTTATCAAGCTATTTGGCAAGTAAGATGTTAGGAAGGCTGTTTTTATAGGTTTTACACACTTCGGCAGAAAATGTGTGGACTTAAATTATTTCAGTCCACTTACCACTTCATCAACATTGATTGACATTAGACTGAAGTAAGAATTTTTCCCAAGTTGGTTATATTCATAGTTCCAGGCACTCTGTCCCGCTTAGGTCATGACTTGACCTGAAAAGTCCTTCCATTAACTTTGCAACCTCAGCTAGTTCAGTTCTGCTGTCCTTACAGCTTGGAAAATATTATGGATGGCTAACTCATTATTCTCAAGTGGCTGCTTCTCTTTGTAAGTCTGAAGGAACCAATAATTAGACTGTCTGAGAAGAGAAAGATCCCATTGTATGTCTTATCAAAGAACATTCACACAGTTCCAAATCAAAGGCCCGCTAAGAATGTTGGCGAGCAAACATGCCAAAATTCTGGAAGAAACAATTTTCTCCTGAAGAACAGGTCAGGTCTGCAACATTCTTTAAACGTGAGTAAAACAGTTTAAATCTTTATTAAATCTTTCCAAAATACTCAGAATCAGAATAGAGCTGGAAGGGACCTTGGAGGTCTTTTAGTTCAGCCCCCTGCTCAAGTAGGAGATCCCATTTCAGATAAATGACTGTCCAGTCTCTTCTTAAAAACCTCCAGTGATGAAGTACCCACAACGTCTGAAAGCAAACTAAAAGAGTAGGCTACAATTCAAGTCATCCCCAGTTCAACTCTCATTCTGCCATGAGCTCAGTAAGCAGCCTTGGGAATGTTGCTCTCTTACCATCTCAGTTTCCCATATGCAGTAACAAAAAGATTGCCTTTTTGCAGAATTACAACTAGAAGACTGATGTTAAATACACTGAATGCTGAAATGCTACAAATGTTAAGCATTCTTACTGAGCCATAGTGGCACAGTGGTTGAATGCAGGATTGCCAGCTAATTCTGCCGACTGCCAGCAATTCGATCCTGACAGAGTCAAGGTTGACTAAGCCTTCCCTCCTTCTGAGGTCAGTAAAATGTGGACCTAGATTGCTGGCGCAATATGCTGACTGTAAACTGCTTAGAGAAGGCTGTAAAGCACTGTGAAGCGGTATATAAGTAAGTGCTAGTGCTAGTGCTATTCTAGCCTTTTAATAAATCTTTAACAAATTTATACGTCTCCATCAAACTAACGTCATTAAAACTTCATGTGTTGTTATGTTACGTTACGTTACGTTACGTTATGTTAGGAATAGGGTCCTCTGAATTGCAACATCTAGGCAGGAAGCAAATCCTATTTCAAACTTGATCCATTATAAGGAAAACAAAGGTAAAATAAAAACAAAATTGAATTTAATAAGGCTGCCATAAACTTCAACAACGATTTATCTTGTCTGCGAAGTTTGATTATGTCTTTCATTAGCTGTTTGTCTACCATTTATAGCCTCATTCTATCTCTTAAGCAACCCTTAAGCTAAACTTAAGCAAATAATGTTATTTTGTTATTATGTTTTGCCCACTGCAATGTTTTATTATTCTTTATTTGCAGGAAACATATGTTCAGAAAAAAATAGTCTCTGACATTGCATCAATTTAGCAATATTCTAGTATGGCAAACATCAACATTTGCATTCTGACAAAAACTATGCTAAAGTATTAATTGCCCAGCCATTGGAGTTCAAGTCCAGCATCCATACAAAGAAGTCATAATGGAATAGAAGATGAAATAAATGAATTGCTCATTTAAAAAAAAAACCTTTCCCCACCCTTGTCAGAATAACCATAATTGGACTTATTATTTTTTCACTATGTTTCTTTAGAACAAATCTGAGATGATTTAAAGAGTTTATCCCTACTTAATATAGATCAGAAAAGAAACTTAATATTGTAACAGGTTTATTGGTTTGAAATAGATGCATAAGCTGCAGGAATAATAACCCACTTACTTGTATTGAGCACCAGAATCCAAGAGATAGATCTCATTCAGGGACAAAGTTCTATTTGTTTCAGGGGAAGGCCTATTCAATAATAATAATAATAATAATAATAATAATAATAATAATAATAATAATAATAATAATACAAATTTAATGTTTCAACATCCTGTTTTAGGAATACAGTTTGTGAAAGTCATTGCTTAAATTATACAGTTAGATGATTAACTTTGCCATGCATGTACAATGCTTAAAAAATAACACATTTGGTTGGTCTGTTACATATAACAGTCTAGGTATCTATAAAATTCATGTATAACCAAGATCTGGATGGCTTGGAGTGGGTGTTCTCTCTCAGAAACCTGGCATTAACCAAAGTTCAGGGGAGAGCTGGTACAGTAGCTACTATCATCCAGTACACACCTATTTCCTTGAGGAAGAAACTTGTCCTGCTGATGTTAAATAAGATAGTGGTTAACATCATCCTCAAGAAGCCATCACTGAACTCAACCACATTGGAACCTTCCATCCTGTCTCCAACTTTTTCTTTTGGATAAATAGTTGATAAAATGGTTGCCCTGCAGCATCAGGGGACCCTGGAGGAAGGAAGTTATCTGAAATCCTTTTAGTCTTTTCAGCACTTGCTTATTAAACAGCATTGACTGCTCTTGTGGATAACATCTAGCAGGAGCAGGATGGATCTGGTACATCTATCCTGTTCTCCTTGATCTCTTCCCTATCAGAGTTCAGTTGTCTCTCTAATTCACTTTAAAACTACCAGTATATGAAGCTTCTGGAAGGTTATCTAATGTCCCAGGTAAAATATGATCAGTATGCTGATGATACCCAGCTGTACATTTCTACCATAGACAACCAAATGAGATTATGGATGCATTTTCTTGGTGTCTGGAAGCTAAAGGAGCCAAATGGGAAACTGCAGGCTTTAAGTCAACCCTTAACAAGACTGAGTGGCATTGAATTTGAGGGTCCTTAGATCTGGTGATTTTTCACTTGCTCCACCCAAATGGAAAAGGTTTGGGATTCCTCCTTGACTTTTTCTTAGAGGAACACATGGAAACTGTAGCTGGGAGAGTTTTAGTACTTCTTCTTTGACACTAATTACATCATTTTCTGAACTAAGAGGCACTAGTCAATCAATCACAGCTTGGTCACCTCCTGAATAAATTTGTCTGTTTGCCAGATAAACCGAACCAGAAATACAATCAAGTGACCTAATTCCATTTTATTCTCAGGCTACATTAACAGAATCTTACAAGTCTTAAAATTCAAAGCTTCTTCCATCACTTTTAACAGTCTGATATATTAGGGCAGATCCTTTTAAAGCAGGGCTGTCAAACTCGCGGCCCACAGGCCGGATGTGTCACACACTGGCCATGCCCACGCCCGGTTTAGCAAAGGGGAAAAAAAGTTCCGATACGTTACATGATGCCGCTGTGATGATGCGAGTTTGACATTCCTGTTTCAAAGTTCCTTTCTTTGCCCATTGAGCATTGAGAACTCCTCACCCTTTTATCTGATCAGTTCCTAGGCAGTGTCTTTTCCCCTTGTCCCTCAAAGACATTTCCACATATCATTACAGAATTATTGCAAGGCTGTCCACATGTGGCTGCTCTTGAACAACATCTGGAAGCTTTAGCTGGTCCAGAATGCAATGTTGTGGGCAGGTATGGGCTCACTTTGATGTATTCATATTATACTTCCTGAATTGCACTGCACTGACTCCCAATACGCTTCTGGGTCAACTCAAGGTGGTATTAATCATCTACAAAGTCTTCTGCAGCATGGAGCCAGATTATTAGTGCGATGTCTGTTCGTTTGTAAAATTTATTAGCTATATGGTAACACTCCCTGATCATTTCTACCAACCCCCTTCGATCAGGAGGTAAGACATTCTGCAGGTTTCATCTATTAGAAAAATATCATCTTGTGGGACTCAGAAAGTGAGATTCTTCTGTCAAGGCACTTGCCCTTCAGAACATCTTATCTCCCAAGATTAGATTAGCCCTGACTCTGTCAGCCTTCCAAGCTTTAAAGAGCTTTAAATATTTGGATTTGTTCCCAGGCACTGGAATTAAGACTACCTGGACACTGTGGGATGTTCATAGTTTATCAGATATGGGTTTTTTTTTATCTCAGCACTTATTATAGATTTTCTATATTTTTTATTTAGTTGTTATTTTGTATAGTGTTTTTATATGTTGTTAGCTACCCAGAATCACTATGATGAGATGGAAGATGGAAGGCTGTAAACATCAAAATAAATATTGAAAACTTAATTTCTTGGATTGAACTATCATGTAATGTATTGTATTTACATACTTTCAAAACAATAGGTAAATATGGAGTAAGCTGCCTAGATGTGGCAATTCCTTTTCCTTCATCTTTAACCATCATTTAAATCTGTTTTAGTTTCTATTCTAAAGCAAGCACACTGACCAAGACTAAGTTGTTCACTGAAGCTATTTTTAAGTCTTCTTTTAAAAGAGCAGTTTTCCAAATTCTAAGTCATGCAGTCCTTGGCAACAGGGATAAGCCTTTCCTCACATTTTGGTCTTCTATGGCAACAATCACAAGGATTCCATTTTGACAGTTTCTCAGTAATAATTCTGAACACACAAATAGGCAGAAGAGAAAGCAACAAAATCTTAGAGCTGGCTTCTACTTCTGGCTGATCGTGGCATAGGTCAGATTCTTCTTTGTTGCTTCTCCCACAAACAGGTATAAAGAAAGCGCAAGACAGTATGAAGATTCTAATTCTTTAATTCCCACATAAATTAAATAGCCAGAAGTCTAGAATAATGCTACCACCAATGGAGACTATCATTTCAGGTCTAAGAAGCCTGAAATGACATAAGGACTATATTTGATGAGTTGAAATGCAAATCCAGTCGCAATCCAGTTATAGTAATCACTTTATCCCTTCAGTTGAACTAAGCTGTTAGATACTATCATGCTAGATGTCTTTTTGGTTATATAATCAGCAGTTAAGTACAAGGACTTTTATTGTTCTTACTTGTAGTGAATGATAGCACCATTTGGGCCTGTACTTGAAATGGTAGCAAAGCTCAAGTCAACGAATTTCTCTTGCTGGCTGAAAAAGACATACATTTCATAAAAAAAACCAAATCACTGGAAAAGGCTCTGATTCTTCCTAGCCATATTTCCTTCAGCTTCCTCTTCTGTACCCTATTTGCCTATTCTCTTTTGCTCTTTTGTCATTTCCCTTTAGCTGGCTGGGATTTGAAATGCTAAGAACTATTAGAGGGAGAAGGTACACAATTCTAAATACTAAGAAACAAAGGCCAACCAAAGTCTTCATCTTTCACTACTCCAGTTCAGTGAGGTGATGTGGAATCCTGGAGATGTGGAACCGAACCACTTAGTCATGCAAGCCAGGACTTGTTCAGCTTACTCTAGAACAGTGGTTCTCAACCTGTGGTCCACAGACTCCTGGGAGGGGCCATGATGTCTTCACAGATGGTCTGTGAAGGATTGAAGAAATGTTAGGATTTAAATCATGAGTTAAGTCTTGGGAGTCTGTGGCCACAAAAGGTATTTAAAGGGGATCCGTGGTGAAGAAAAGGTTGAGAACCACTGCTCTAGATTAATAATAGGTAGGAAATCAACCTAAGTTTGGAAAGCTGAAAGGGAAGGGGAATTAGGTGCTAGACTAATGGTCCCGTTAGGGTCTCCATCCACTAACAGCAGTTAAATGTAGCTGGAGTGCTTCAGAATAGGTTATATATTCAAGTTTATTAATTGTGTCTTAAAAGTAGAGTTGAGTTTACAGCCCTCAAAACATTGTAATTCCTAAAATTAAAAATGGCTAAAATTTTGAAAGGCCGCCAAATGGTACAATATATCTGCTCTCACATGAAAGCTCATGAGATTTCATGACTTATTTTTAAAAGAACACTTTCATTTTTTGGCATATGAAAATGTTTTCATTTTTAGCATGTGAAATCATCTAACAGTCCCCTCCATCTCTACAGTTTGCTGAAACCATGACATCCCAAATTACTCTTTTTTCTTACCTACGAAATTCCTCTGCTTTATCTGATGCTACGATTTCCGTAATGTTGCCTTTGGGAACCTGGCAAGCATCAGACAAAGTTTTATTAAATCAATAAAGTAGTATATCCTCAGTCAGACTTTTTTTAAATTTTCTGCATACCTACATTTTTTTTAAGAATATTTTTTTTATTTTTACTATATTTATTTTATATATTTTGTTGTATTTATATGCCGCCCATCTCCCAAGGGACACTGGGCGGCTCACAGCAGAAATACAATACAACAACAATAGTAAAATACATATATATATATATAATTAAAACAACGTGACAATTTAAAAAAAAAACATACAACATTCCAGCCAATCTAGATCCAAGCCTGCCGGAACAGCCAGGTTTTCACGGCCTTCCGGAAGGCCAGTAGAGTCGGGGGTGGTCCGGACCTCCGGGGGGAAATGATGAGATGATGATAATCTCCTCCCTAATCCAACCCCCTTATTTTGAAGCTCTCCTCCTCTTCGTGTGTTTTAGGGACACGATCGTGGGGTCAACTGGGCGGCTTTCCACCCCACCATGCCCCTCATCGTCTCGGGGGCCGATGATCGGCAAGTCAAGATCTGGAGGATGAACGGTAAACCCTCCCACCCCACTCCATTTTTTGTTTTGTTTTTTGGCAAACTGCAGAGCGTAAGGCTCCAGATCCACGGGCACGTCTACCCTTCGCCACTCAGCTGGGCTCTTGCCTCGTTTCAGTCCCAAGAGAATCTGGGGATTTGGGCATTCGGCCGTGGCCTGCGTGAGGAGGAGGAGGAGGAGGGCTCAGGTGCTGCAGAACAAACATGGTCTGGTGTCAGAGGGCAAAAAAAGCCCAAATGTTGCAAAATTAGCTTTCTAATCCCCAAAAGCTTCTGTAGGTATCCTTCAACTTAAGAACACCTGTTCAGCAACTGTTTGAAGTTACAACGGGACTGGAAACAATGGCTTACAGACTGGTCCTCACCCTTACGACTACCACAGAGTGTCCCCACGGTCGTGTATTTGCCATCTGTGAGCTTCCCAGCTGGCTGCAGACAAAACAAGCTCCGTGGGGAAGGTCCTAGGTTGTCGTCCAAGGATGCCTCGTTAGACCAGGGTGATCTGCAGCAAAGAAGGTGGTGACATCTTGTGCCACCTGTTGAGATATAGAATAAACCCTCGTGTTGCAAGGGTGTGTCAGCAGAAGTCTGAGAGTACAGTGAATAACACAGTAACCAGACAGATACACCGAGATGTTAAAACTGTTTTACTTGTAGCAAAATCAGAGTCCAAATCCTTTCCAAGTCAGTAATAGCAGATAGTCACAATGTTGTTTCAGGGTTAAAGCAGAATAATCTTTTCTTCTTACCAGTCTTTGTCAATCACAGAAAAATCAGTCCAATACA
>JANHJO010005401.1:13993-24445 GCA_032468235.1 Pseudoxyrhopus heterurus | reverse complement strand
GGCCAACGTGGTGAGAACCGGCTGACTCCCACCACTGCTGACATCCCCTAAACTCTGCTGAAAATTTTATCTAGGCTGGTAACAAAACATTCGGAAACCAACACACAGGCTCGGGGAATGAATCTTCACCCTCATCCTACACCCAAGCTACAGATATTCGCCACTATTGCATATTAAGTGAGCTTTAGGCCTCAAATATCACAGCTATTAATACAGGTAGTCCTCGTTTAGCAACTGTCTCATACAATGACTATTTGCAGTTACAACAGTGATAAAAAATAACTTTAGGGTCAATTCTGCCATTTAAGCCATTCCAGATTCGTACAGCAAAAGAAAACTGAGGTGAGATCATAAGCACAGTCATGGTTTCACTTAGTAATGTTTAACCTAACAATCAAGTTGCTGCTTGTAATTGTGATTGTTAAACAAGGACTACCTGTATTGCCATTTAGAACTGATGCAGATGGAGAAGCTCTTTACGTGTATGGAATAATATTTGGATGACTGCACTCACATATTTGTGGCTTTTACTCTGATAACAGTTGCATAGTAGTTGCAACTAATCCTGGTGACATCCCAGTCCTTCAGTTCTCCTGCCACAGTTACCCCACCCTAATATACAAGAGCTGCACGGCATATCTGTGGTCTTTAGGAGGGCGATATAGGACAAATGGGCTTTGCCTTCAGTCAAGAGACAAAACAAGACAAGATAGATGGCACTTTCATCTTCAAAACCCCAACACTCTTGAGAGATAAAGCAGTCGCAGCTGAGCAAGGCACCGCCATTTTGGAATCCATTTTGGAATAACATTGCAACTCTTTTGGTTCTAGGCAAAAAATTCAGTGAGGCATTTTTATTAATAAATATATTAATCTTATCAAGAGATAAAATACAAAAGAAAATGAGAAGAAAGGGGAAAAGAAAGACATGTAGGCTAAAGAGGAGAAAAGAAAGAAAAGCATTGATTTGACTCTTTTTAGTGCATTAAAATAACATAATATCATTACAGCCTCAACTTTTTGCTTTTATATACTCAATATATACTAGCTGTTTCTATAATGACAAACTAGGCTAATTAGGAAAATCCAAAGTTGCATTTTTTTTCCATCTCAAGCAGAAAATCCAGAAGCAGTTTCCAACTAAACTGTGTATGTGCCAAGTTTCACCAAGATTGGTTCCTCCATGTAGGAGCTTATAGAGCACATACACACATACACAACCACACTTCTCTTTTATAGATATAGATATTAACAATACTTCAATTATTCTTGCAGGGATACAGTAGACAATTTTCACTGAAAGAGGTTAAAATAAAAAAAAATACTTGGAGATTTAATTCAGTGAATTATCCAGATTAATCCATATTATCCAGACCAACACTACTTTGAGAATTTTAACCTACATAAATGTGTATGAAAATTTGAAAGAAAATCAGTAATCTATTGAAGAATTAATTCCATATTTTATATTCTCAAGCAATAACCAGGGTGGAAACTGAGGGGCAAATTAATGTCACGATATATGAGATATTATTTCACTTTATTCATCATTTCCCTTTGTTATTATAATTTCTCTTTGTTTTTTTGCAAATTGTTCTCTGCCTGCCTTCTGGTTTTGATGTACCATATGTTCAAATTCTGTATTTAGAGAAACAAACCCATGGAGTGTTCTCATGAAAATATCAAATGCTGCTTGGAATTATAGACCCCAGAAAGCTTCAACCACTGCTATTTGCCTTTTCCATGAAATATTATTAGCTCTGAATTTCAGAAAAAAATAAAAGCCAAGGACACCATCTGGTGCCTTTTAAAAATGACAAAATAGGAAAATAATAATAGAGCCTTTGTGCAAAACACTGTTTTGCATTGGTTTAAGCTCAAGAATTTGGAGCAGTTACTATGACCTTGTTGTCAAAGCACATTCACAATAGTTGCAGCTGAACATTTATGCTGATAGTGACTAATTCATTGGAAGCTAATTGTTTCATAAGGTACTGTGGAATTCCTAGCTTTACCAGGTACATGAAATATACCTGGTATATTGGTAGTACTTTCTTGCCTATTTATTATTTGATTTATATCTACCTTTCTTCCAGAAACCCAAGGGCCTTCTCTGTTGTGGTATTCTTGTTCAAAACTCTCCTTACCTACTACTTCTGTGAGCTGTGTTTCATGCATCTATTCACTTTTCACCACTTTTGTTCATTTTTGTCAATTCAGTCTTTTGTTGTCATTACTATTCTGCTTCTTTTAAATTTCATGTATTCATGTAGTTTCATGTCATTTAATCTGTTCCATACCCCAACTTGGGGAATATTTCATTAACAGTTGGTAACTACAGGTGGACCTTACTTGTGTGCAGAGAAGCACTTGTCACAGTCACTTATGAGTCACCTCCTAATTGGGAATACCCTTGTAGATCATCTGAAAGATTTAACTGGTCTAAGAACACAATAGTATGAGTAGCTATGGACATTCCTCATCATGCCCTTTGACTCCAATTCTACCCCTTTAGCTGATCTGGCTTCCAATAAGCTGCTGCTATAACTCAAAATGCTGGCAATCACCCATAAAGCCCTACATGGGATAAGACTGGATTATTGTGGGGTCACCTGCTTCCAAGGGTATCAGGTTATCCCTCACTCAACAGAGAGGGATCCTCCCGGTTATCTCACTGAAACAATTACATTTTATAAGACCCCAGAGGCATGTCTTCTTGGTGGTGGACCCATTTTTTTTAATGATCTGCTCCAACAATGTACAGTAGCCATCAAATCCTGCAGACCTTTAGAAAGGGAATCAAGATTGGCCCTGTTCTCAAACTTTTCAGGTTAAACTGAATGGAATTCCAATTGGACAGATAGAACAATATTTTGGTCTGGATGTCAATTTACTGCTATGGTGAGTTTTAATGCATTATATGCTTTTGTTTATTTATATCACACCTTTATTATTTTTACAAATAGATCAAAGTGGTGAACATATCCAAAATACCATCCTCCTCCTATTATCCTCACAACACTGTGGGATGAGTTGGACTGTTTTCCTTATATTTACCTTATGTTGCATTTGCTATAGAATAGATGCTTTTTTTTCTTATACACCACCCAGAGTCATGAAGTTTGAGTTGGACAGCCATATAAATATTATAAATAAAATAATAATTTGATTGATATATAGATAAAGCTATGAAGTAATAATATATTAACCAGTCAGTCTGTTGATGCTTTCTAGATCCAGCTTAATGCACAAATATTAAGTGCTACTAAAAATTGAAAAGTCCATTTTGTCTGATTTGTTTTGAATTAGTATACAAGGACATCTTTAGATATATAAATAAACCATAGCCAAATTCCATGAAATGCTTATAAATCTTTTGTAATGTTCTATCCTTTTTGTAGTGTTCTATCTTATTATAGAAGGGACGCGGTGACTCAGCAGCTAAGACGCTGAGCTTGTCGATCAGAAAGGTCGGCAGTTCGGCGGTTCGAATCCCTAGTGCCACATAACGGAGTGAGCTCCCGTTACTTGTCCCAGCTTCTGCCAACCTAGCAGTTCGAAAGCATGTAAAAATGCAAGTAGAAAAATAGGGACCACCTTTGGTGGGAAGGTAACAGCGTTCCGTGCGCCTTCGGTGTTTAGTCATGCCGGCCACATGACCACGGAGACATCTTCAGACAGCGCTGGCTCTTCGGCTTTGAAACGGAGATGAGCACCGTCCCCTAGAGTCGGGAATGACTAGCACGTGTGTGTGAGGGGAACCTTTACCTTTAAATCTCACTAAAACCTGAAGTCTGTAAATATTCACACTTGGTCGATGGCAAATTGTTCAAGGCAACCAACAATGAAAAGAAAATGTATCAGAATATGTTAAAATGGGTTACTTCTAAATCATAAAAATGACACTGGAAAAAAAAGTTCTAAAAAGCAAACACTGAATAAGCTCTGCCAGAAAACTGACCAAAGCTCTTTTTCTAGAGAAAAACAATGGGTGGAGAGAAATCTTATGGTATGAGTCAGAGAAAAGGAAAAACTTCTCCTCCTGCTGCCTTCTCTAAATTCTCTTCCAAAGCTGTTTTTTTTCCCCACTGGGAAAAGCAACCATCTGGTTTTTGTCACATGCATATGTGAATGATGTGCAGTTCCGCCTTGTATATCAACATTGTATTAAGATTGTCACTTGAAATAAATTTAGCTGAACCATCTCCTCCTCCCACAGTGTTTCACTTGGTAGCTCCTCATTATTTCCATCTTTTAGACATTTTGCTCATGATCTTTATTCCTTAAAAAATATGAGATGTCCACATTTCAGGAAAATGTGGAACATAGCTGAGTAAATAGGACATTTGATTGCATCAGAGCTCCTTACTTATGAAAGGCTTGTAACAAGCCAATATATTTAACAGATAGCTCTTGGTACATCTTAAAGTTATATTGTTTCCTGAGTGCATCTGCATTGTTCATTGAAATGCTTCAATGGTAGTACATCAAAGCTTTAAAGAAAGCTATTTGTCTCCTTTTGTCCAAAGAGATTTAAAGTTATACATGGAGCGTGGTTTCTGTGGTGCAGTTTGTGGGAGTTTTATATAGTTCTTTCTCCAGCATAGTTATCAATAGTTCTTTCGCCAAATAACCTTTCAATGAAATGTATATATTTTAATAAACTAGTTCTGCAATAAAGTGTTTAATGGAATTTCACACCAAACATAAGAATCTAGAATTAGTTTAAATAGTCATTATTTGAATATTACATTATATGAGGCAAACATGTTATTTCATTTAAGATAATGAAAATTAAACTGAATAAAGAGGTTGCTTTTTTCTGCTTCAAAAACTGAAATATGGGAAACTTTTTTTTTGACAGGTAATGAGGATTTGAAATGTTACCTATATGTTGTTGGTATTTTTGCAAAATAGCTGCTAAGGGCAGACTTTCTTATTCAGGAAATAGTAGATATAGAAGATTTTCTTCTTCTTCTGTTCAATCGTGTTTGATTCTCAGAGAATGCCTGGACAATTCCCCCCTGTTTTCTTGGCAAGGTTTTTCTAGGTCTTCAAATATGGATGAAATAAATGATTTGCAAAACTAAATTAATAAGCACCTAAGCAATAAAGGTTAGAAAATTATCTAATGCTAGCTCATCAGCAAACTATGACTGGCAAAGAGATAGGATTTTTTAAAAACAAAAATTGGTAGCATCTTCCACTACAACAAATTTAATATAAAAAAAAACAGATTGCATACAACTATCTTTGAAAGCAAAAGTGTGGCAAATTTATGTTCTTTCATTGTTCAAATAGTACACAGGAACCAAGCTATTATTGTTATGAAAATCATCTGGTACAATGTGTATATAAAAGAAAAAGAACAAAAGAATGGAAACTAAAGAAAAGAAGGATTGTATAGCAGGATTAAATAACAGTGACTCGATTGGTTTGATCTCTGATGCAAGAGTGTTCAAAAGCAAAAAAGAAAGAAAGAAATGAATTTGTTTTACAGCTGAAACAACTGGTGTACAGTATACTTAGAGAACAGAACAGCATTCCTACCGACTTAAAATCATGACATTGAAAAACTGACCAACATTCAGTAAAATGTCAATCTCATATTTTTACATTGAAAGATAATTTCTGATTTTTAGGAATGGAAAAATACCTTCCAAGTAATTAAAAAATGTTTTACACAGCTTGTGAATTATACCACTTTTTTTTTTACTGTTAACTGTTTTAATCTTTTATGGATGATAGCACCAATTCAACAGATTGGGCAGTGTTTTACAGAATAGAAAAGGCTGGATTTAACTTTGTGGAGCAGCACAAAAAAAAAAGTAGAAAGGGCAGATCACAGCGATCTGATCAAATGGACCGACATTACAGAAGAACTCTTGTTAAAACTTTCATTGCTTTCCAAAGTCAGACTAAAATGAAACAATAAAAATAGGCCCTGTGTTCTTGGGAGAAATCAGTAGGAAATACCAGTTTCAAACATCTCAGTACCAAACAGAAATAATATGACAGATTAATCCCTACTTAAATCATAAGTCCCAATTTTCAAGGCTTTATATATAGTAATCATATATTATAATATATATAATCACCTGCTATGCTTCCATTAGCCTACAGCGAAATGAATCATAAGTTGGTAGAAATTAGAGTTTGAAACTTAACAGGAAACACTTTTAACCGCAATAATAAACCTATTGGAGGCAAAAAAAATCACAAATACAAATATATGCTATATTCATTGTAATGTGATTCAGAATGAGCAAAGTTAACATGAATGATTAGCATAGATATAAATGAGAACTTTTTCTCTGATGAATGTTCCTTCTAAGAATCTACTCATGCAATATTTAAATAAAGCATGGAGAATAATTTAAATGCCTGAGAGTGGAATGAGATTTTAAGCAAACTTGGTTTTAGTTTCTAAAAGCACATAATTTATTTGATGCTAAATTCTGTGCTTTTAGAAACTATGATAAGCCTAAAAACTTCTGCAACTAATATAAAATTAAATAATTAATTCATCAATCACATTTTATGAATTAGAATACAAATATTCTTTTAGAGCAGGGGTATCAAACTCAAGGCCCATGGGCTGGATCCGGCCCAAGGGATGCTTAAATCTGGCCGCGGGACTGGCTTGGCAATATCGAAGGACTGACCTGTTTTGGGCCTCCATGGCCTCCTGCAGCACTCTGCTGGCCAAAAATGGGCCATGCAGGGCCTCCGTGCGGTCCATTTTCAGCCAGCAGAGTGCTGCAGAAGGACTGGATTGGACTGGATTACAATTTACTATTAAACAATGGGTATAAATTTAGAAATTAAAAGTTTAGTGGATTACGAAGATAAATATTTGCCAGTAATATCTGGTAGAAGAGATAGGAAAATGGTTATAGTAAAGAACTGTGGAAAGAAAAAATGTATCTTGAACCTGTGTCAAACGCCTACCATAGCCACACCACCCCGTCCACACACCACTACCCGGCCCTCCGAGGTCAAACACAACCGTGATGCGGCCCTCAATGAAATCGAGTTTGACACCCCTGTTTTAGAGCCACTTGATCTGAGCTATATCTGCAGACTCATTTTTAAATTGTGTGTTTATATTGTATGTTCATGTATACCCTTATGTGCATGTACCAGTTGAAGCTGGAGAAATGAAATTGTACTTTTCCTATCTCATTTGGATTGTATTTTTCCCCCTAAAAAGCAGGATGTGATATCAGAAGATAATAATGTCCGGCATTGCAGAGGATGTTACCCTTTTGTTATCCTGCCCATATCAGGAAATAAACAATTCCTTATCAGTACTCTTAAATGTCACACCTTTGTGACCCCTTTAAAAGTATGTTCTAATCCTATCCCTCTTACTATTGCAGCTCGCTCCAAAATCATACAGATAGGGAAAAAGTTCTCAAATATTTTTGGAAGCGTTCTAGTAAGGGAAATGACTAACAGGATTTATCTTGCAGCAAGGCTGTAAGTCTATTTCATATATCTGTACATTTTGTTATTTGTCAGCATCTAGAGAATTTAACATCCTGAGAATCTTCAATAATAGATAGTTTTCTAAAGCAGTATTTTATAGCTGGAAAGTTAAAGATCTTAAGATTTGCAACTAATAATATTAGTAATAATTTCAGTTTAGAAACTGAAAGCTAAACTGGCTGTAGCATTTAAAACATGTGTTTCACATTGCTTCTTATCACAGTTGTGTACTGTATTACACTTCAATGCAGATCTTCCTACCAAGTGTACAGTCTAGTTTATCCAGCAATGTGATACTTAAGCTAACCTAACAGTCCTGAAGGATAGATTTCAATAATTACATTAGTTATCTGCCTTCAGCTGGATTCTTATATGAATCCAGCATCTATCGTCATGTCTCATGTATTTTCCAGCATCCATAAATTTTCCCTATTCCTGATCTGAAACAGTTTCAAAAAACAATAGACACTGAATATATTATAGAAAAATACAGGGTTTTTTCCCCCCTTCTGCTCATAACTTTGCCATCTTGGTAGAGTTAAGCATTGTATTGCCTTTGATTCAGACACCACACTGCACAAATGGAGAAAGGTCTCAGATTTGGCAGTGCTATTGACAAATGAAAAGCCAATATCACTTGCACCATAAGCAGGCTTTTATTTTAGAACTTAAAAAAGTAAAGGCAGTACACTTTTCTCAGTCAGATATCTCTAATACGATTCAAGAGTGCATTCAATAATTTCCCACTTTCATTTATAGTAAGGTAATTAAGACAGTCTTTTTAAATGATATGAAGCGCTTCTAGCCAGGTTTCTTTTTACCTGGGCTAAATTGCCAATTATGAGCTCAGTTGGCAGATGACTCACCTGCTTATCTTTAGCTTGTTTGCTGGCTTCTATTTAGTTCTCAGCCTTCCTATAATATCTCACATTTAAAATTTCAATTTTAAATAATTTGGTAATTCCAAGGACATCACTACGCTTGTTCTTTCTACCTGTCTAAAATCACTTGTACGCTGTTCAGTCCTACTTCATGATCTGCATTCAGTAGCCAATTGATTCTAGTGATGCAGTGCAGAATTACATTACAGGTAATTTCCCATAAGTATACTGAAACTGCAGATCTTTACACAAGACTTATTTCTTCCCTGGTAAGAACTTTTACTGTATTCCACTATTTGAATCCAGGTCTCAAACCACCCACTGCATGCTTTCAGCAGCCACATTTTGCAAGTCTTTTAAGTGCAGGCACTTTTGGGGGGGTGTTCATTGTCAATTATCCCTATCTTCACACAAACATTAGAAAGTTTAGAGAGGGCTATAAAGCACTGTGAAGCTAAGTGCTAAATAGGCAAAGTATCATAATAATGCAATTGCAGAGTGGTACAAAATAGGAATGTTAAAACAGCAAAATGTAATGCATCCTCTATTTATGATATTTAACTTTAAAAAAAAAATCAACTATAGAGAGTTTCCCTTTCATTTTATTCCTTCCATTCAAGCTAAAGTTACACAATTTATTTTAATAAATCTCAAATTGCTTGCCTACAAAAATCAGCAGCAGCAATAATAATTTCAAACTGAGTCTATCTGAATGACTGTGCAGTCATTCTGCTACACACTGTGGGAATCAGATTGTATATTGAAAGATGTTTTGGCTCTTAGTCTCAGAGGTCAAATACAGGAAGTTGAATCGTAGGTCACATACTGTATCTCATAAGCCATTATTTGCTTAAGCGTGTTTCATCACATTTTGCTAGGTTCATACCACATGCTAAACTAAAACCAAACTAAACCAATCATATTATGGTTTAATGTAAAGTGCAAGCCTAAACAATGTACTTAAAGCTGATTTCATTTACTATCTTCATTTAGCAGATGAAAAGAGCTGATATTGAACTATGATGAGAGACGAAGTAAAACTCCATTTCTATTAAAGTTAAATTCATTCTGCAATAGATTCAAGAGTGAAAAGTTTGTGGAGCTTCTTGTTTGTTATGGAAATCTCAAAACTGAACAATTCAACTTAGATATCAGTCCTTGCCATAATGTTGCTGATCAGCCTGGCACGCTCTCTGGTGGTATACTGCCACATTCAGAGCCACATATCCTTCTTTGTTCAACATATACCTTTCTCAACAGATAGCTACTGCCTGCTAATATCCAGACCAACGTCAAGATCTTCCCTATTCACTGTCCCGGAACTATCCAAAATATAACTCACATAGGTTTTTGAGTACTTTTAGACAGCCAAGTACCAACCTATCCTTAGACAAAAGTACTAGTTCATTTGCTGCATGAATTGGAGAAATATGTCTGAGACCAGAGGTGTGGTTGGTAAATTCCTTTTTTTTTTTATCTGTCTCTGTCTCCCTTTTTGTTCAATTTAAATAGCTTTTCCAGTGCTAGCAATGAGTCCATTTTGTTGCCCTAAAGGTTCAAGATGGATTGTGGAAACTGGAACTTTCAAAGTTTTTCATTCAGATTTCTGTGTAGAATTCTAATTGTAAATATTGTCATCAAATAACTGCAAAGTCTGCAAGTGATTTCATGTCATCATTGACATTACACTATGGGCTAGATCAGAGGTGTCAAACTCAAGGCCCTCAGGCCCAATCTGCCCCATGGGGTACTTAGATCTGACCTGCGGGGCTGGCCTGGAAACAGCAAACGACCAGCCCATGGTGCCTCTGCCAGCAAAAATGGAGCTCAAGGCCATGCGCAGCCCTCATACCCTGTTTTTGGCTGTGATGGTCTCCTGCATCTCCTCTACCAGCAAAAATGGAGCTTGGGGGGGCCATGCGCGGCCCTCCTGCACTCCGTTTTCAGTGGCAGAGGGCTGCAGAAGGCCATCACGGCTTAAATTGGGGTGCAGGGGCCACACACACTCCCTGCCCCCATTTTCGCTGGCAGAGGGCTATCAAAACAAACTAAAAACAAAACAAAAGGAGAAATGTTTCCC
>JANHJO010005399.1:25288-39242 GCA_032468235.1 Pseudoxyrhopus heterurus | reverse complement strand
ATCTATCTATCTATCTATCTATCTATCTATCTATCTATCTATCTATCTATCTATCTATCTATCTATCTATTATCTAACCAGGCGTGGGCTGCAAAAATTTTAGCAAGGGGTTCTCTGCCTGGTTGTTGGGTGGGCATGGCCATGGTGGGCGTCGCCTAGTCAGCCTCCTGCACCACGGCGGAAAGGCGTTTTCATCCTCCCAGGGCTTTCCCCGGGTCAGCCAGGAGTGGGATTTGGGGGTTCTCTGAACTGGGCAGACTCTTAGCAAGAGGTTCTCCCGAACCCCTGTGAACCCCCAGCAGTCCACCCCTGCATGATCTAACTATCTATACATACAGTACATATTTACATACACACACACACACACTCTTGCAAATAGTGAATTAGATAGAGTGATTTAGGAAGATGTTAGAAATAATAATTAAACTATATTACATGCTCACCCCCAGAAGTAAAAAAAAAAGTAATCTTTTTTTTTTAGTGAACTCTAAAATAAATTTACAAAAGCATATCCAGTCCAAAAAAATCTTCAGTAAACCAAAGCAATGTTAAAATGATATTGCTAAACTTCAACAAATAGCTTCAAGTAGGATTCAGTTATTCAGTTCCAACTACAGGTAGTCCTTGATTAGCAATAATTTGTTTGGCAATAGTTTGAAGTATTAACAGCACTGAAAAAACAAGTGATTGGTCCTCACACTTATGACTGTCACAGCATCCCCATGGTCATATGATCAAAACTTGGGCACTTGGCAACCAATGTATTTATGATGGCTATAGCATTTTAGGATTATATGATTGCTATTTGTAACCTCCTGGTTTTCCAACAAGTGCTGCCAATGAAGGAAGTCAAATTCACTTAATGACTGCATAGTTCACTTAACAACTGCAGTAATTTGTTTAACAACCATGACATAAATGTTGTAAAATTGGGCACAACCCACTTAACTGTCTTGCTTAGCAATGGAAATTCTGATTCCAATTATGGTCATAATTTGAGGGCTACTAATATTGTTTTTACCTAAGCTCACTAAAAGTCTTGTTCAGATAAAATCTATAGGATGTTTACATGAAACCATGGGAAAATCATACACATTTGTGCTATTTTCCGGAAGGGATTTTCTGCCATTTTTAATACAAATGATTTCACTTACCATATTGTGGGAGGTTCAGAACCTTCTATTTCCAGGTAATCGTATTTCTCTTCCATATGAAAATCTGTAAAGATGAGTGAGATGGTATCTCCAGGTTCTGCCACAATTGTCCATGTACAGTCTGCATTATTGTGGTACTCATTTGGAAAATTAGGACTAGAGATGACACCACTGGATCCCCTCATTGTTCCTCCACATGCATCTTCCGCTATCAAAAAGAACAAATGGGAAGTATCCATTAGAAAAACAAGCATTTGGAAACAGGTCTTTACTAGTGTACGACAATTGTAATTAACTTAAGGACTGCGGGAAGAAGAGAGTAATATAAACCAGGCTTACTTCATCAAATTTTCTAAGAATCAGCCTTTTTAGCATCCTTTTTTTCCCCAGCATAATTTTACAGCTATTTTATAATATAAAATATTATATTCCTCTCTCAATTGTTTTATCTTCTCCCTTACTGTCTTAAGAACTGGAATCTAATGTTGCTTATTCTCCTCTTGCTTCCATTCTTTTGTGCAAATATTTTAGACAGTCATATTTGGGTCTTACAAGAGTGGTGCAGTGGCATAGAGGTGCAGCTCTTGCCTCATAATCAGGAGGCTGTGAGTTCGATCCTAGGTAGCAGCAGGTATTTCTCTCTCTGGGAATTATGAGTAAGTATCAGCTGTGAACCCTGTATTTGCGACAGGAAGGGCATCCGGGCAGTAAACACTCAGCTCCATTCAGTTGCCCTGACTTCATCCCAAGGCAAGGGATTACAGGGTCATTAAAAGACACACAGAGACACACACACACATATATGTGTGTGTGTGTGTGTGTGTGTATTAAAAAAAGATCTTTTTTTGTTAACTATATGTAAGGCATTCTATTAATCTTGTTTCCAGAGTCAAAGTAAAATAAACACATCTCAATGGGGCAAAAGTAAAAAGTCTAAAAAAATATTAGGCTGAATTGAACACAACAAATATGGTCTGCTTATCTCTGGCTCATGGAACAGTTGTTTTACAGCTGGCAGCAAAGATTTCAACTTGTTATTCAGAACACATTAATGAAGTATGATGATGAATAGATATAGAACCCATCTATTATTTGACAAGGTTAATCCATAAGCAGTTCTTCAACATTCTCATTCAATGTTAGTCACGATGTTACTTTCAGTTGAACTACTTTGGCTCTAATCTTCTAATTTAATTGGTCTGATATTAACAAATACATGCCAGGCCTATGCTTATCAGTACATTTCCAAGCTTTTATGATTTTATTGAATAAAGCCTCACTGAATTTAATGTGCCTTATTCCATATTTCGGCCTTCTATGCATTTAGTCAACAGGTGATGAAAAGTGAGATAGCGATGGTCCCAATTCTGTACCAACTCCTCCAAATATAACTATGTTAAACTGAGCAAAAAACATACATGAGGATACTTGTGTGTATTGTGTGGATTGATTTGAATGCCCAAATACAGGTAACAGGATAAAGTTTCCCCCCTGATTACTATTAGGAAAATTAATAGGAAGGGTGGCCATTTACTGCACCTTCTAGATAATCTAATGTTAATATGTAAGACAAGGATATGTCTGTTGTCTATTAATAATCCTGGCATAGCAATTGGCAACTGGCAACTAAACCCGAACAATCAACAGCTAGCTTAATTTCAGCTGTGCCATTATCTGCTGATTCAAGTAAAATGGCAGAGAAGGGCTTTCTACTAATTTGTTGAAAGAGACCTTGGCTCAGGTATATGTCTTGTCACCAGCCCTACAAGATCTGGCAGATTTGTTATGTAGATTTATAATAGAAGAAGATTTTTAACTAAGCTATGCCAGCAAACTGGAAAACAAAACATTTTGATTGTGATGTCCATGTCAGCTAGTGGAATATCCTTGGGGAAAATGGGAATTTCAGAACTTTTTATTGTTCTTATATGAAATCCATACACAGGACAAAAAACCACAGCAGAGTCAGAACATGGCAAAGCAGACTGTTTCTACATCCAGCAAAAAAGTGTGACAAGAAGTATATTCTCTCCTAATTTATTCTATATATATGCTGAAATCAATATTGAGAGACACCATATTAGAATCTGTGGCAATGGTTTTCCCTATGACACTCTATGACAAGGGTGTCAAACTCGATTTTACTGAGGACTGCATCAGGGTTCTGTTTGACCTCAGGGGGTTGGGTGCGGCCAGGCTGGGCATGGCCAGTCTGAGGTCACTTGTGTCGGGGGTGCCTGTGGTGGCCTGAGTGCTCTGCCAGTGAAAACGGGCTCCTGACCTCCCTTTCTGGCTGTGACAGCCTCCTGCAATCCTCTGCCAGTGAAAACCCTCCCGAGCTTTGTTTTCACTGGCAGAGGCACTGCAGACTGGTCCCTCAGTGTTTCCAGGGTGGCCATGCGGTCAGATCTAAGCACCCCACGGGCCGGATTGAGTTTGACACCCCTGCTCTATGGAAATGAAAGTAGATCTTGAAGAAGCAAACTAGAAAGAATATTGACATTTCTGAACACTGGTGTTGGGAAAAAGTCAAGAAGAGCATTGATACCCAGGATATCAAACTGATCCTAGAACAAATCAATCCAAATATTTCAGTCACGGTACATATGACCAGGCTCAAGTGATTCTATTTTGGACGATTATGTGAAGACCCAGTTTCCATAATATTGGAAAAGATGGAAAGAAAAAGAAAAGGACGACCAGCAGCAATATGGATTGATTCAATTATAGGGGTAATGGCTGTACTCTTAGAAGACTGCTGAGGCCCTGAATTTGTTGAAAAAATACCTTGTACCTGACATGAAAATATAATAGAGCATAGCAGCAGCATGCAGGTTTCTTTTTAATCCCATAATGGATAGAAATGTGTCTTTAAAAAGCTTCTACTTTTATCTCAGAACAGTGTCTATCTCATATAACAAAATGCTTTTAAGGATCTAGTCTCCTTTAATTTTGTGAAAGCATAATTATGCAAAGAACTTAAAATTCAGCCCTTCAGAATTTGACTTCTCACTATCACTTTTCTCAGAAATTACAACTAGGACTTGACCTATTCTGAATAGACCTTCAGCTACATTATAGAGATTGCTTAGTAAGACTTTTTTTTCCCCATCTCTCTGTGTTCTGCCAATATTTAGCAGCCAGAATACATTTTCCTTTGAGAGAATTAACAGCAATGCAAATTGAGAATGAAAAGTAGAAAGTACCGTATGTTAGAGAGAAAAGATTTTTTTTTCTATATAGCATAAAATCAAAGCTGATGAAAAGAAATTACATTCAAAAGTAGGAAGTCATATAAAATAAGTTATTTTTTCTTTCTTTCTGAAAAGGCCTACTTCTCATGTTCATCACTTATCTAACCTCATAGTGAACTTTCTGGATATCTCAGAACACAAGGAGGGTCCCAAATCCTAAATCCAACAGCAATCAATACAAATCATGTAAACTTACTGAAAAAATTTGTTTTACTTTAGTTACATTTTGTATCAGTCTATTTTGCAACCCTTAAGCAAGTCGAAATAGAGTAAAGTAGAGTAGAACAGAACAGAACAGAACAGAACAGAACAGAACAGAACAAGACTTATCTAGATGAGTGTCCGTACTATATGGCTAACAAAGGCCAGATCTATTCCTTTTAGGAACAGATATACTTAGTTACTAGTCTCAATTAATAAAAATACAAAGCCACCACCAACACCATTGATAAACCCACCACTGAAATATTCATGTTGTATAGGTAATATGGAGTCCAAGAAGACTATAAACTACAAACCTAATCCTTGGGAACAATATAATACTACTAGGACATGTGGGAAACCAATGTCCATATCAGACAGTTTCAATATACGCACCACAATTTCCACAATGATCATAATTTTTAGAAGAAGGCTACACTTTGTCAAAACACAATACCTCTGCCTTTTTAGATTAATCTTCAACCTTTTCAAGTTATTATTTCTGTACTTTCTCAAGATCACAGTGCATTCTCAGTTCCTTACAGCTCTTAGTTCTTTCAAAGTTTCCTTCTTGATTATTAATGCATCTCTGTGTGTTTCTATCGATGTACCATAAAATCTTTATTACAATTTATTAATAGGATTTTGCACCTGCAAAAACAATCTTGATATGATTGAATACATGATTTCACCATCTGCATATCAGAGAAAGCACCGTATGAAACTAATGGCCTTCTTGTACATCTCATGTCAAAATTATTTTACTTATAAAATACAGGATCGGGAAATCAACACCAAAGCACTATTAAATGCTCTGGACTGTGCTGATATAAATGTAAAACCAAAAGTTGTTTGCAATGCAAAGAAAGAAAGAATTTTGTGCAATTAAAGCTTTCAAATCATCTCTCACAGACTGTATAAAGCTTTAAAGTTTTAATCACTAAGAGCAATTATAATCTGTCATTTGCAGATTATACATATAAACCCAAATCTGAGCAGAGACAAGGTTTTACAATTTTGGTCACTCTAATAATTTGAGTTTAACACTTCAAATAATTACTCTATTACTGAATACATTAAATATTCATATATTCATAACTTGTGTGAGCTCTTCCCATGGTCCAGATTAATGTATTATAGAAAAAGAATGTTAAAAGTCCTTCTATGCAAGAATAAGCATCCATCACTTCATATACATATTCCTCTTAGCATATGAGCCTCCTGAATTTTTCTCCATCAGTTATAGAATCCCTAAGAACAGAGCTGCAATAAATCTTGGTTTATAAATACAAAGGTTCCTAAATGTAAATGAATAAATCACAAACACATTCTACACAGCAAATCAGCAGGTTGCATAACTGTTCCAGCTTCCTTTTGGTTGATTTCAGAGGGTCTATGCTCTTAATATGGCTGATGAATCTCACAAGTAAATAAGAAAATGCCTCTAATTCAGAGGTTGGCCACTGTACATGATTCACCTTCTTCCCAAAAAGCAAAACATGACTTGTGAGAAACTTATTTGAAATCTAATGAGTTTTCATACATTACTTTGATACACTCATATAAGAGCACATAAACAGACACTTTGATGAAATTAGTAAAATCTGATATTTGGTAATCTTCTGGGATTCAGGCCACTTTAATTTTTAAATGTCTTAATCATGGGAGGGGTGAAACATGCAGTTTCTTATGGATCAAAACACTAATGCATGCAATGTCATTAATGCATACATTAATATAGAATTCTCATTTCCTATGTCACTGATGTATATGCTAATACAACATTCTTATTTCCACCAACAGTATTTTGAAAAGCTATTTTATATGAAAGCATAGAAAAATAATTATATGTGGCCGCTTTATGAAACTGCCAAGTTTAGCTTTGGTAGGAGCTTAGTTGCCTTTGCCATTGACAGATGCAACAAAAAAAATTCTGACCTAAAAGGCAGATAAGTTTGGTGTTGTTGTTAAGGATGAACATGGGTCTTTGTAGTGCTTCTTCCTGGATAAGACATTGTTAATCTGCTCAGAGAAGACAGACTCCAGCAGCCCTCATTTTATATAAAGGTTTCATTTACTTTAAGATTGAACAGCATGCAATTGATAAATGGAACAGCTACAATTAAGCTTTCCCAAACTGGTAAGATAAATGAATTGCCACCATTGATGTATACACTGATTGATTGAGTAAGGCTATAAAGTCAGTGTCAACTCTTTGGGAACACAGGGCTAGACTTTTTTTCCAGTCTATCTATGTCTGGTCCTAGAGAATCAACCTTTAAACTGATCTGAAATGATTCAATGACATATATTACAAATGATGCACTATATAAAGAGCCTTGAGTGGTGCAGGGGATAAGAACGCTGTACTTAAGTAATTAGCTCCCAGTATTCAGCTCCCAGCTGCCTGCAATTTAGCAGTTCAATTCCCACCAGGCTCAAGGTCAACTCAGCCTTCCATTACGAGGTAGGTAAAATGAATACCCAGATTGTTGGAGGCAATATGCTGACATTGTAAACCGCTTAGAGAGGGTTGCAAGCCCTGGTAGGCAGTATATAAATACAGTGCTATTGCTATTGCTATCTTCCCATGACTACTCGACAAAGTCGTAGAAACTTAAATCTAGCTTGTTTCCCATTCAGATCATCTGATGTGGATACTTCAGATGTAGAGGATCTACCCTGGCACCTAATCTTCTTCAATCTCTAACTGAACCTTCCTCGAGTCATAAAATGATTTGGAAAAGTCAGAAGACGCTGGCATTGGACTTTCTGCTCCACATGTAGAGGATGGAATTAATCACTGATATTGGGTACACATCACAGTGTTGCCATATCTGTCTGTCCCCATACTACATAGCTGTTCATGAAACTACTAGCTGAAAAGGAGTGGCTAGCAGAAGATGGGGACAGAACAATAGGTTCTGTAGCTGAGTGGCCTAATATCGTTTTAATCAGAGGATCAATCTGAAAGAAATAAGACAAAACTTGTCAAAGCATACTGGACTCACTATGCTTTCATGTACTAGCATCATACCCATATGTGGGGTGTGAAAAATAAGCAGTCAGTTTTAGGAAGGAAGCTGTTGTTTGGTAATTTGATGAGGGAAAGAATTCAATTCCTATGTCTTATCACTTATATGTCTGAGCATATTAAAACAGTTGTAGAGATTCTGCACAATGGTTTTTACAGATTTCATCCGGGTCAATGGTTTCTAAACTTATGCCTTCTCCAAACTTGTTCCTAGGTCTATTGAGATATTTTAGAGCCTGCATGAGCCCCCATTTCTGATAGGACCTGGAGAGTTTAAAAAAACAACAGAGATGTGTTTTGACAGTGGTAACTGCTTTAGGTATCTCTTCCTTCTGCATGTTATAAACAGATCATCTTTCGTCCCTTTAAAAAAAAAAGATACTTTTGTAGTTGCCAGTGTTTGCTTCTACTATTACATTGAAGTTTTGACTGATTTATTTGTTTACCCTGTTGTCAAGTTTTATATTAATTATTTCAGATTTATACATGGCTGGTTGATTTGTCAATCATTGTGATGGCATACTGAGATGTTTGGGTCATTTCCAATCATATCATTGCAGAATGGGTTACTGGAAGCTAAATTAATTGCCCCCTATTTATCATGGAAGTGCTCAGAACATTTCAAAAATATTATATGAAAGGTCAAAGGATCTTAAGCTGTTACAGAGGCTTAAAGAAAATCCCCAAAAGCTGGGCCAAGGGAACTTTTATATTTATAGGATTTTATTCATTTGCACCTAGCCAAAGTACAGAATGTCGTTTTTTGCTATGTACCATGACATTGGCATTATCTTATTCCCTATCTGTGTGCTTAAGTTGTGCTAACCTATACTAGCGTTAATGTTTTCCTCCTTATTCTGACATTATCAGACTAACATCATAGCATATGCAATCTATTAGGTTTCAGCCCCCATTACTATGAAATGAAGCTGTATGATTGACAGTGAACGGCAACAGAGTCAACAGAGTCAGGATAGGAATGGCAATGGGAAAGAAAACATATCCGTGTAGAAATCTGTTGAATTAAGAGTAGAATACTTCAGGGGAATACCGAAGGGAATAACTCAGTAGTGGAGAAAGGCTGTTATCTCTATCTCTATTTTCACCCTGGTGTCCATAAGGGGAGGAAAATAGAGAGAGAGGGAGAGGAAATGATTGCATATATGTGTATTTTATTTTGTTTATTTATTTGATTTGTATAGCTGCCCATCTCAACCAATGACTCTGGGCAGTATATATCATAAGAAGAATTAAAAGAATGCAAATAAATATGTTTGGTCAGTTTGGTCTAGTGGTTAAGGCACCAGGCTAGAAAACAGGAGACCGAGAGTTCTAATCCCACCTTAGCCATGAAAGCCAGCTGGGTTACCCTGGGCCAGGGTCACTCTTTCTCATCCCAACCCACTTCACTGGGTTATTGTTGCTGGGAAAATAGGAGGAGCAAGGCATATTGGATATGTTCACCACTTTGAATTAATAAAGGTGAGAAACAAACAAACAAACAAACAAATAAATAAGAGCCATGGTGGTGCAGTGGTTAGATGCAGTATTGCAGGCTGACTGCTGACTGCCAGCAGTTCTCCAGTTCGATCCTGACAAGCTCAAGGTTGACTCAGACTTCCATCCTTCTGAGGTGGGTAAAATGAGGACCCAGATTGTTGGGGACAATATGCTGACTCCGTAAGCTGCTTAGAGAGGTCTGTAAAGCACTGTGAAGCGGTATATACGTCTAAGTGCTATTGCTATAAAAATAGTCTTCTTCTTTACTTTCTCCTTCACTACTCTGGATGTCGGGGTAAATAAATGGTTGCTGAGTAAAATTCTTGTCATGGATGTTAATACAGCCAAGAAACTGGGCCCTTAACACAGTCAGGGTCCTAGACTCAGTCACATAACCAAATCTTCACTACAATATGAAGGACCAAGAGAGTCAAAGTCATCCTATCTCTGAAGGGACTATGTTCCAAAGGGTAGAAGTGATAGCAGAGAAGGCTAAATAATATTAGAATAGAATAGATTGACAGAGTTGGAAGGGACCTTGGAGGTCTTCTAATCCAATCCCCTGCTTAGGCAAGGAACCCTACACCACTTCAGACAAATGGTTAGCCAATCTCTCCTTAAAAATTGGAGCATTTACAACTTCTGAAGGCAAGTTGTTCCATTGATTAATTGTTCTAACTGTCAGGAAAATTCTCCTTAGTTCTAGGTTCCTTCTCTCCTTGATTAGTTTCCACCCATTGCTTCTTGTCCTGTGCTTTGGGGAATAGCTTGACTCCCTCTTCTTTGTGGCAAACCCTGAGATATTGGAACACTGCTATCACGTCACCCCTAGTCCTTCTTTTCATCAGACTAGACATATTCAGTTCCAGCAACTGTTCTTTATATGTTTTAGCCTCCATGAACTAGAGGTTTAGTCTATCAAGCTTTTGGATTCGTGCTGGAGTCCATCCTCAGGGAACTTCTCTCTCACCAGAATATGTGAAAGAAAGAAAGTTCCCTGGGCTCCAGCATGAAACCAAAAACTCGAAGACTAAACCTCAGGTCCAAGTGACCGGTCGTGTGTGTGTGTGTATGTGTGTGTGTGTGTGTGTGTGTATTATAGTGTATATATCTTTTTATATCTCTGGCATATGCCAGAGAAGTCACTGAATCCTCAGTCTCTGTTATATGATGAAGATACTTGTAGTCATTTTAAGAGACACATTGCAGAAATAAAATTGCATATCTGCCTTTCCCTAAGAATTTCAAGAATTGTTATGTACTATGGATTAGTACCAATCCATATCACCTCGCATGCCTAGATTGAGTGAAACAGTCAATACTAAATTAATCTGAAGACACCAAATGGGGAGGGGGAAGGATTGCATTTTTCATGCCTCCAGCTATTGTGTCAACATATGCCAAAACCCTTCACATTTTGAGTGTCTTCCTGAGTCTTTTATACGGATTTAGTACCTATTGCTGGCAAATTTCCTGTCCAATTAGGAAAGATTTCCCAGATGGAAACCAAAGCTCAGTTGCAGGTTGTAAGCTTTTAGATAGTAGATCCCTAATGAATAGAGCAGAATTATGATATGATCACTATAAATAACTCCATTTAGGAGTATAGTTACCTAGGGCTATCAGTATAGATGTTGATAAATAATTACACTTAAAAGCTGGTTATAATCTCCTAAAGTTCTTGAAGTTCAAATTGATATCTATGATAACATTCAAATTGTATCCTGCTTTAGGTTTCAATTATGATTCACATATGGTTGCTATGATATTTCTTAGTTTACTCAAGTGCAAGGGACAATAGCATGGAAACTGAAACAGTGTCTCAGCTTTCGAATAGGAACACACAGAAGAATAGTCCAGGATCAGTCCAAAATTCAATAACCCAGATCAGGGTTGCCAGCCAGTCCAAATGTCAGCAATCCAAGGATTCTTACATGAATAGGGACAAGACAAGAGCCTGAGCACAATAGATCCAGTAAAGGTAACGTAGATCAGAGTGACTCGTTAAATCAGGCTGCAGCCAGCTGTCACCAATCAAAACATTTACTCCCTTGCTCGGCAAGAAGCCTAGCTACACTACTGCTTGTTCTGCTTATGGGTGCTGGACTGAGTGGCATGACGTCATCAAAATAATCAGATTGCTTCAGCTGCTCCTGTGTTTAATCAATCTCAGGTGATTCTTGGCTTTGTGTCTTTTGAGGCTGACGTTCCACAGTTGCAACCTCTTTCTCAACCAGCATCTGAATCTTGGACTGTAATATATGGATTCATCATAACTTACTGTAGGACATACTAATTGCAATGTAACTTATAATTTAAAAAAACAAGCCTTTTTAGGGGGGAATTCTGCTATATATTAACAAGAAACTATTTGCCTTCCTTCCCCTCCTTTTCTTAGCAAACAATGCTTGCACTGATGTGTCCATTATAAAAGAAATGCACATTAATTACATTTTAGTTTATTTTCTGCAGTACAAATATTCATGAAGATGTGCCTGGGAAGTTAAATGACATGTTAAATAAAAATAATGTTTGCAAATATAAAAGATTGATTTTGGGGCATATTTCCCCATAATTCTCTATTAAAACCCTATTATGGAAGGATTTGGAAACATGGAGCGCATGTTGCTTCTTTAAAGATTAGGTTATTCTTGTGATTAAAATCCAGCGCTTTTATGCCATGCAGAGCCTGAACAAAACAGAAAAATGCAAAAAAAGGCACAAAGTATTTATTTTGAGAGAGATAAAAGTTTTAAAGTATAATCAAGTTGAAATACTGTAAAAAGGAGATGTACTGCAACAATAATTTAAAGTAATAGCTAAGATGTCACTTAAGCAATTTGCAACCTATATATTTCACTGCTGTGTTTGCAAGATTACCTTGTGAATCGTCAGGAGCCATAACTCAAAAAAAGTCTCCTGATTTACATTTGCTTGAGTCCTAAAGGCACGAAAGGACACATAGGGGAGATAGATATCCTGACAATCTTATTTCAATGATAAAGGGATACATTTTTCCTTCCATTGGATAAAATTGACTCCTGCCACAGGTATACCCTGGGAACCTTGGGCCTACCAATTCTATATATCTGTTTACCACTGCTTAAGAAAGGTTTTATTGGGATGTGTACAAAGGTTGCCCTCGACTTACAACAGTTCATTTAGTGACCGTTCGAAGTTATAATGGCACTGAAAAAAGTGACTTACAGTATGACCGTTTTTCACACTTACAACCATTGCAACATCTCCATGGTTACAGTACATGGTGGAAATTAAGTCAGCTTGGCATCTGACTCATATTGATGATGTTGTACTGTCCAGGGACCATGTGATCACCTTTTGCGACCCATCCCCATTGCAAAGTCAATGGGGAAGTCAGATTTACTAAACAACTGGATCGCTAACTTAATAACTGGATCGATTCACTTAACAACTGTGGCAAGAGAGGTCGTAAAATGGAGCAAAACTCACTTAAATGTTTCACTTAGAAACATAAATTTTGGGCTCCATTGTGGTCATAAGTTGACAACTATCTATATTAAATTTCATAGCTACAATTGTATGACGTAAAAGTGCAGTTCTCAACACTTTTTAAAAATGCAAATCCTAACATGCAAGAATTATTTCAAAGTGATTACTTCCAGAGAACATTTTTACCATCACCTCTACTATCACATCAATCCCTACATCACCAGATGGATCCAGATGCTAGTTACCTGGCATGAGAATCTCTCCAATTTAGCTTGCTGCTTTTGGTACTCTAGCACACAGGTGTCAAACTCACGGCATCACATTGCCACCAGGTGATGTATCGTGACCTTTTTTCCCCTTTGGGGAGCTAAGATGGGCATGGCCTGCACGTGATGCATCCGGCCCTGACAGGGCAAGCTACTGTGTAAAAACAGAGAGCAAATCCCACTTCTTTCTAGCAATGAAGAGATTGCCTAGTTGGGTAATCTGAGAGCAAACAGCCAAGTTCAGAGAACACCAGTTAGCATTTAGAGCATTTGAGATTGTTCAGGAAGGTATCAATATGTGGTTGAAACTTGAGCTGATGTCAGGCCCTGAAGCAACAAAGACACATATTGATTCTTCCAAGTCATGTTCTTTATCTTTTCATACTTACAGATAAAATCTTGCCAGACTGAACACTCTACTATCGGGATCTACAATATATTCTGTGAACTATTGGTGGGGAGGGATGTCTTTACCCTCTTTCTCTTATACATACCCTCTTTCCTCAAAAATAAGACCCAACTGGAAAGTAAGCCCTAGCGTGATTTTCGTAATATAAGCCCTACCCCCAAAATAAGCCCCAGTTAAGATTGTCAGCCAGATGGACACATTTAGTACCATATTTCCCCCAAAATAAGCTCTAACTGGAAAATAAGCCCTAACCCGTCCTTTTGAGGAAAAATTAATATGAGACCCAATCTTATTTTTGAGAAAATATGGTATTTTTTCCATTAAGAGTCCTCCAGAAGACGGAAGTAGCAATTAATAATGGGATGCTTTGATTATGATTGTGTCCCCAAAGAATTTTATTCATCGCCATTGAGTTTTTTAAAAATTTATACCACTGACTTTAAAGTTTTACTGTGCTGTTTTATGTATATGTGT
Organism: Pseudoxyrhopus heterurus; assembly: GCA_032468235.1. Taxonomy (NCBI): domain Eukaryota; kingdom Metazoa; phylum Chordata; class Lepidosauria; order Squamata; genus Pseudoxyrhopus; species Pseudoxyrhopus heterurus. The sequence continues at coordinate 25,479 of JANHJO010005399.1, read as the reverse complement.
CATTAATTCTTCCAGAATTATTTGGAGGCCTCCCCCCATTTGTTTATTTATTTATTTATTGTTAAAATTTATAGGCCGCCCTACTCCCGAGGGACTCCAGGTGGCTCACAACAACTCAATTCATACAATAAAACAATATCAAAATATATTAAAAGACAATTAAAACATTAAAAAACATTAAACGAAAACCC
>JANHJO010005399.1:0-12013 GCA_032468235.1 Pseudoxyrhopus heterurus | reverse complement strand
ACCCGTAGGGGAAAATTCAGGAATCTCCAGCTTCAAATAAACTTTTCTATAGAGCGCATACAAACTTACAACCTCTGCTTTATATATATAGATGGTTTGAATTCATACCTCATGTGTTCAGTTTCTAAAAAGAAAATCCAAGCTGTTTTAAATGAATTGGTATGTTTTGTTAACATTTTATGAAGCTGAATTGTCATTGTATGATTTCATTTCGCATCGGTACATGCTTAGTGTTTGGGATTTTAATATGTAGGGAATATTAGTCTTTTTAGTGATCAAGAGAACAATTGATTTTCCTATCTTTTACCTTTCCCAAAGAGATAAACTATCAATCATTTGTATCTTCCTCCTTTCACCTCAAAGTTTCCTCAGCCCACTTAATTTTCAGAAACTACCAGGTGTTTTCTGCCATCATTTTACATACATTTTAAAGCCAAAAAGTGTTGTTTTCAGCAAGCTGATTTTTTCTTCAATTGCTCTTTATGCAACAACATAGACAGTCCTGAATAAAAGTGAACCGAAGCTATAGCATGCTTAATTTGCTAAATAAGATACATTTTGCCGAATGCAGTTGCCATGTTGGTGAAATCACTTACAAACATTGTACTACATATTCCAAGTGCCTTATCTTTGATTATTACTTCCAAGTTTTCACCACTGTTCTTTCTGCTTATTATGTCTGAAGAAAAGGTATGCATCTGAAATTTAAATCATTCTTAGTCATGGTACCCAAGAATTGAATACAGGTAGTCCTCGAATTACAGCACTTCATTTAATGGCTGTTCGAAGTTACAACAGCACTGAAAAAAGTGACTTATGACCATTTTTCACATTTATGACCATTGCAGCATCCCCATGGTCACATGATGACAATTTGGATGCTTGACAACTGGTTCATATTTATGATGGTTGCAATGTCCAGAGTCATGTGATCACCTTTTTGCGATCTTCTGACAAACCAAGTCAATGGGGAAGCCAGATTCACTTTACAACCACGTGACTAATTTAACAACTTGCAGTGATTCACTTAAGAAATGCGGCAAGAAAAGTCGTCAAATGGGGCAAAACTCACTTAACAAATTTATCACTTAGCAACATAATTTTGGGCTCCATTGTGATCATAAGTCAAGGACTACCTGTATCTGAAACTGATTTACAATTTGAAAAATCTGCAGGAAGAAACACAATTTAAACTCAAGAAAGCACTAGCTACCCGTTTCCCCTGTTTATCCCAACGTAGTCAACTTAAAGGCCAGAAAGGGAAAGAGTAACACAAGTCACTGATGGTGTCATCTCTTGACATACCTTATCTATTGTCTTTGAGACCTAAAAGCTAAAAATAATAGCCAGGAATCTGTCAAGCAGTTGCCAAGGTCAGGTCTCCCTATGACCTGATCCAACAGTGGTATCCAGAAATAATTGAATCCAATTGACCTTGTTTGTAAAGGATGATAAAAAATAGTTCACAGCAAGCTTACAATTGTTCCAGCTATGTTGCCACAACATTGCATATGGAGCAGATGTCACACAGTATGGAAAAATATCATTGTTCATTTTGCACAAACTTAGCTGCATTTACTGCTGTGTAGTGGGACTTCAAATGGATCTGACAAAGGGCCCACTCTGTGTTCAACCTGATTCATTGCAAAAGTTCTCCATTCACACTCCAACCCCCTACTTATCTTCTGTTGTTCTCAGCTTTCTTATAAACAGTTTGGGCTCTACTACAGAGAAGAAGGCAGTTAAGAATAATAGTACCAACCAACAAAGTTATTATTATTTTTTTGTCCCACTGATTGACCAGATATTCTACATGATTGTTGACACACACAGCAAATTTCCCAAATTTATTTAAAAAATCATCCAGCTCTGTCAAGTATCTGCCATGGATTGTTTGTCCAGGAAGGGTTTATGGCAGCAAATGTTTTTAATCTCTGAATCTTGGTTGCTTAAAAGAGTCACAGAATGCTCAAAATGCAACAGACATTTCAGTGTTGGAAAGTATACTGTGATTCAGAATCCCATTCCTCAATGAACAGTATGATAGCAAAATTGAATGGAAAGCTTCTGTTTGGTCTCTGCAACAAAGGGGAGAAAAAAACTGGAATGTTTCCCAGTGATGTTGCTTTTTCAGCTAATGCCAGAAGACAGTGTAAATGTAGTTCAGGAATAACCCCCATCCTCACATCTGAAATTTGCTCCATATTTCTGGAATGGAACTCATAGCTTCCATGTTAGTCACAACACAAAGATTCTCTTAACAAACATGGAAGATTCAGAGCCTGGAGAAAATGACGAAGCCACCTCAGATAGTAAATTTTGGGTGAACCAAAAGAACAGCAAACTATTATTTATTCATATCATTATTGTAATTTATTAGCTGGACAGTGTGCTGGGATTCTCTCTCTGGATGTCAGAATATTCTTCCTTGCTCCAATATTTGGCTGCAATAGGACCCCAACGTTAAATTTGTCCTCAAACTCAATTGCTATTCTTAAAACACTCCATGTTCGAAAGCCTCATATAACATCTTTTATTTTATTGTGCATGAATGTAAGCAGGAAATATTAATACAGTAAATTTCCTATGTGACCAGGCAATGAGAAGAATTTTTAGACTCCAGCTTCCTTTCGTTAGATCTTCATCAGTGTAAATTCTTACTGTCCCTTCTGTCTCTCCCTTTGTCCAATAAAATCAATTCCCCAGTAAAAAAGAACACCAAATACTGGAGGGGGGGGGAAAACCTCCTGGGATTGTACTTCAAACAAAACTCTGTAGTATTTTGAACTAAACTTTGTTTCATACAAAGGTCTGTAGCAGTTGCTTTCACTGATTCACTTAGATGCTCTGAAGATGCACTGTTTTTTCCACAGTTGCCATGCAAAGGAAAGCTGGAATTGCACAATAAATTGTTGGCTGTAAGAAGACACTTCAAGGGCAACCACTATTTCACCAGTATTTAAAATAACACAGATTGCTTGTAGCCAAAGCTCGTTCTATGCATTATTTAAGCTCTATTGTATGTTCAGGACTCTCTTTTCCTAGGAAAACCAATGCAGAACATAATTTCAAAAGTAACAAGAACAACCATAAGACTTAATAGGAAGAGTTACATAATCTCTTACCTACAGTGGTTATGTAACTCAGAATTTCCTAATAAATATTCTTCAACTCTCTTCCTCTATGAGGAGTTCATATTAGGGTGGAGTTTTTTTAGTATTATACCTCCCAACGGTATGTGTTCTTTCCTCAAATATTATCTCTTCTTTTGCAATTTAGTTTCCAGTTTATCTTTTGCATAATTAATGAACTAGCATATCTATGCTAGATCTAATGATCTAGCAATGATTAATCATACAATCTAATGCGTATCTACTTAGAAATAATCCCTTTGCATATAGTGTGGCTTACTCTCAGCCAAATGTCATCCAACCAAATGCCAAAAGAAAGTTAAAAAAAATGTAACTTTGCAAATAACATATTTACCTTGATTCAAATCTATATTATGTGTCATCCAGGTTATAAGTCAAACATGCATTACAGTCATATCAGCAGCTGCATTTTTAATAAATACCCAGTACCGTAAAGCCCCTCTCCTAGTTCTAATAAAAGTTTCACAAATTAAACTTTTAAACATTTAATATCAGTATTTTCATAGTGAAAATAGAGATTATATTAGTTTTTATTGGATGTTCAACTTACCTCTACAGATAGGAACTGGAAAGTCCCAGGATGCTGTATTTACTGAACTGGCTATACAGGTAAGTTGGGGATGGCCATCCAGTATGTATCCCGTCACGCAGTTATATCGGATTTTGTCACCAACATCAAATCGCGTTCCAGATAAAATACCTTTGGATGGAGTTCCAGGATTTCCACAAGAACTGCTCTGTAATTCTATGAAAGAAAAGAAAAGAAAAAATGGAGGGGGGGGGGACGAGAAGAATTACAACTAGAGCTCATAGTTCACAACTTAACACTGCTGTTTAAAGTGTTCTTATGTACCAACCCAAGTAATTATCTGTTTCTCAAGGTATTACATATTGTTCCTTTCTGTTGTGTTTCTATTGGCTTGCATTCCACATGGTGCTGCAATTTGTATTTCCTTAAATATTCAAATGTATTGTCATCAATTAATTTTTTTAAGAACATATTTCATTCTCTATTAATAATTTTCTAAAAGTATAAACCAAACTTTCTCTTCATTTTCAGTAGATATTGTATGTCTCCAATATTTTTTACAGATGTACACCTTTTAAAAAATACACATTCTTACATGAAGTTGTGACTTGAAAAAGAATTTCAAACATACTATTTGATTTGCCCTCTAGAAACACAAGAGTCATTGGAATACTCTGAGAATTACATAGAAAGTTACTAAGAAATTACATAGAAAGTTAGCCCAATCTCCGGATCCAGCAGGAGATCCTATACTATTCCTATTACAGCTCTCTCATTTTTCTCCAGTAAAAATAACTCATTAGAGATTCTTGAATTATTAGAATTTTCCCAATTGTTTCCTGTTGAACAAAGCCTGGAATTTAGCTCATTGTCTTATTGATTTAAAGTTGCTCTCATAAACTCCCCTTTTAATTGATTACTAATTTAACATGTCTGTTTTAAAACTTGGAAGAGAGGAAAATTATTCCTGATATGACATTAGATTTGCATGTTCATCAACAAGAGCAATATATTGCATAGTATTTGAATATTTAATCTTATTGCCAAGTCTTGTCATTGTGAAGGATGCTCCCCCACCTTTATGAAAAGCAGTTTTAAATCATCACAAAAACCAGGAATAGTCAATTCTATAATATATGGTTATAATAAGGCTTTCTGAAAAATGTGCAGGATGGATTAACATATGAATAAGACAAGCTACCATATTTAAAAATGGAATTCATGCTATTTAGTCAAAGATCAAGTTAGTTAAGGCCAGCCAAAATGTTAAGGATATTAACTTTGATGGGAAATGGTCTAAAGTATAGGAAAAAATGCACAAAGATTAACACAATTCCTAAATCCTGAAGAAAGAGTAAGTCATACCTAGGTATTTTTTTTTCTTTAAGACCTAAAACTTAAATTCATTTAAAAGAAAAACTTGAAATGAATGTACTTATTGCTTCTCAAGATTCTTTTTTGTGAAGAAAGTATGTTTTTTGCAGATTTCTGAGTGCAGTTCAAAATGGATTTTCCCCATATTGTATTCATTTACACATGTCCATTGATAACATGATAAAGGAGAAAATGGAGCTGAATTAGATAGCGCTAAACTGACCCAAGCACACAAAAATTTATCTTGCTTAAGCAACTGCATTTGTTCTTTAAATATGAATTCCCACAACTAATTACAATGAAGAACATTAACCAGATTTATACTTTTAACCAATTATTTTTCACCTGAGATGCAATTCTAGGCCACAAGCACAAATAATTAGACCCAATCCATTAATTAAAGCTATTTGCCAAGAGACTTTGAACATACTGTAAATTGTAATTGCATCTAGCAATTGTAGTAATTTATCCCACCCAAACTCATCAATCCATCCTTTTACTTCATTAAACACTATGAGCAGCTAAAGCATGACTAACTCTTGAAAGAATAATTTTTGTTCCTTCCAGTAAATAAATATTTATATTTTAATAAATGCTGCAGAAAAGCTGTCCTTTAGGAAAATCCTCAGGGCAGTCCAAATTGTGTATAATGAAATAAACTCCTAAGTGTTTTCATTTAAGCTGCTGAATTATTATTATATATGCAACACTATGAAATCACAGTTGCCTGTTCTAACTGGTGGTGTCCTTCATACACATGCAATTCTTTCCAAAAAAATAAAAATATTGCAATATACAGTATATTGGCATAGTTATATGTGCAGATCCAAGCAATATGACCTTTTGCATTTCACAGATGGAAATTTTGTCAATGCAGATTCTCTAAGTGTCATCCAACATTTTTATGTCATCCAGAATTATTATTTTCCCTTTCAATAGTAAGGGTGTTGTTTTTGTTGTTGTCTGATAACATAACCGAATAACAGAATTGGAAGGGACCTTGGAGTTCTTCTAGTCCTGTGATGTCGAACCTATGCCATGCGTGCCCGAAGTGTCATGTGGAGCTATGTTGCCCAACATGACAGCCGTCACTCAGCCCAGCCCCACTGCACATGCGTGTGCGACCCCCGGGTTTCTAGCCCAACCCCCCCAAAAAACAGCTGTTTTCGGCTCTTTTTTGGTTAGAAATCCTGGGGGTTGTGCACACATGTGCAGGGGAGGTCGCATGCACATGCCCAGGGGGGCGCATGTTGCATTGTGGGTGGGGGGCACATGGGAGCACGCGCACGCAAACGATTTGGCACATGAACCGAAAAAGGTTCGACATCACTGTTCTAGTCAAATCCCCTCTCAGTTTGGCTATCCAATCTCTTCTTAAAAACCTGCAGTGATGGAACACCCACAATTCTGAAGGCAAGCTGTTCCACTAGTTAATTGTTCCCACTGTTAGGAAGTTTCTCCTTAGTTCAAGATTGCTTCCCTCCATGATTAGTTTCCATACATTATTTCTTCTCTTACCTTCTGGTGCTTTGAAAAAAAGGTTTCCTCCCTGTTCTTTGTGGTTGCCCTTCAAATATTGGAACACTGCTACCAAGTCACGCCCAGTCCTTTGTTTCATTAAACTAGACATATTCAATTCCAGCAACTGTTCTTCATATATTTTAACCTCCAGCCCCTCAATCATTTTTGTTGCTCTTTTCTGCACTCTTTCCAGAGTCTCAACATCTGTTTTATATTGTGATGATCAAATATAATGTACTGTATACCTGATTTTAAATCTTGTGTGCCTGAGGAAGGCTACAAATTAGGATTATGTTCTTTTTCAGGAATCACAAATGTTTATGGCTGTTAATATTTTGTCAGTATGCTCCTTTTCTAAAAAAAATGTGACAGTTATATTTATTTCACCAGAATTTGTGCTTATTTTCAAATAATATTTCCACTGGTTGAAAAGTCTTTTTAAGATTATTTTACTAAGATTTTACTAAGAAACTAAACTTTTATGTGCTGGGAAACTTTAAACCAAGGAAGATTTTTCATTTTCTTTTTTCACACTTTAAAAAAACAAACAAGAAATCTAAAGTTCTCCCTAGGGATGTATTGGAATTTTAGAACATAGATTATAAGTTTTACCATGAACTGAAGGATTTTTTTAGGTTAAGAGCCATTCTCAAAATAATGTTTGAAGCAGTTTTCCTAGAAACTGCAATATTTATTTAAAAAATACTATATAAAAATAAATTTCATTTACAGTACTATGTGCTTATTTTTGAGTGAGGTGAGTTCAATGAGTTTTCTGGTTTTCTCCAGATATGGCTGAGTTTTTTTGTCTTTCAATCTACTTTTTGTAAGAGGTTGATTTGAAAATTGATCAATTAAATCTGAAAACTGATTCTCTTTCACTCTCTTAAAATGAGAAGATTCCCCATAATCATGTTTTAACCTGGATTAGAACAGAATCCCCTCATCACCTATATATATAAAACAGAAGTCTGGTGGGGATGTGTGTTTGTATGTGCTCTATACAAATCTACATGGAGCAACCAATCTCGCCCAAACCTGGCACATACATAGTTTACCGTTGTAAGATCAGCACTGTGGGGGTCCCAAACGTGTTTGGGGGGTCTTTACCCCTCAAAAGGGTCCCAAAGTGGACATTCCTAGCCACAATGCACTGCACATGTGCAGAGGCTTCTCGAGCAGCTGAGCTCTGCTGCGCATATGCAGAGAAATTTGGTTGAATGTGGCTTCCTCCTTCCCCACCACCAGCTGCCGGCATAGCCTTTGCAGGAGGATGATTTTGGGGGCGTGTGACAGCCAGTGGCAGCGAGAGAAAAACTGCACACCATAGCTTTTCTCTCTCTGTCCCCGCCACAGCTGAAATTCCTCACTGCCCGGCAGTTTGCACTGGCTCGCTGCCTGGATGGCCAGCCACCCTGTCTTGCCAGCAATGGTGCCCCTCAACTTGACTCCTGCTCCAGAAGTGTCGCCAGCGGCGCTTCGTGGGTAGTTCGCTGCCACCGGCTGTCACACGCCCCCAAAATCATCCTCCTGCAAAGGCTATGCCGGCAGCTGCTGCTGCCTCCACCTCCTCCTCGCCTGACAACAGAGAAAGGCAACCCCACTGTGAAGTGATGGTGGCGTTGGTGGTGGCAAAACTGTCTTCCTCCTTCCCCACCACGCCTCTGGTAGCTATCGCTGCTGTCTCCTTAACCTGCTTGCACAGAGGACCAAGGAAGAGGAAACCGCCTAATAGGGCAGCAATGTGTTGTTTGGGCCATTTTCCAGTTAGCGCCGGGGAACATAAGGCCCACGCTGCTAACTCCACAGCCGCCCACTTGAAAAATACCAACGTGCCTCTGCTGCTGTTACTGGCCTTCTCGACAATCAGCCGTTTGGTGCAGCCCTGGCCCCCGCCTCTGCCAAACAGCTGATTGTGCAGAAGGCCACCACCAACAGCACAGCCATGTCAGCATTTTTAAATTGGCCGGCCACAGTGGCAGCAGCGGGGGCCAAGCCCTCCGATTGTCCCAAGGCATCTCGCCACCACTCCCGGCGGCGGGGCAAGCTGTCCCAGCGGCCCAAGCCATTCTGTCGCCAGTCTTGCCAGGCCAAGCCATCCCTCCTGTCGCAACTCCCGGCGGGCAAAAGAAAAGGAAAGGCAGAAGAGGCAAATTTGAAGGGAAGGAATGAAAGGAAAGGAAAGGAGGAAGGGAAGGGGAAAGGAAATGAACACAAGGGAAGGGAAAGCAAGTGAAGGAAAGGAACGACTATACCTGGGCAACACGGGTCATCAGGTAGTATTAGATAAAGAGAACATTCATCTTAGTTTCATGTTTCCTTTAAAGACATTTGTCACTTATATATAGAAAAACTCATTTGTCACTTATATATAGAAAAAAAGCTCACAGTCCTAACTTGCCTCTTCCACAGATCAGACCAGATTTAAATAATTAAGTTGGCATTTTAGGCTTTAAAAAAATTATCAAGGTCCTGTCAAATTTAATTGGGCAGTGAAAAAGTAGGTTTATTGGCTACTTTTAAGTTCTTGCTATCCATGTTACTGTAGAAGATACTTCAGAAGCTTCAGGGAATAAAGAGTGTTTCCTCTCTAGAAGCCAGAGAGGCATGGCTCTGACTATGTTGTCAGGGCTATATTTTGTGACCATTTTGCATTTTCTTGTGAAGTGTTAAAAGCTGAAAATGTGCTACTTAACTCCATTTTTAAAATAATCCTATTTCTGTGGGTGTGTGAGAGTTTTAAATACTGCAGTAGTTTCTTTAAATTTCAGTCTTAAATGACAAGGTAAGATGATTATTCAGTCCTTAATATGGAACTGAAAATGGAGCAGAGAAAATGCCACGAGTAGCCTGCAGATTGCTCACCTTTCATACACCTGGTGTTGCCAGAGTAGGTACTTATGTTTCTGTCTCTAGTTCTGAGAAGTTCTATACTGCATGGCCAATATTCAGGGATAATGAGCATTGCAACCCCAAATGTCTGGAATTCACTTAGGACTCACTTGTGCCCCCCCCCACGTAATATGTAAAGTAGAAACTTTTTTAATATGGGTGCAACTTAAGGAAATCTCTCGCTCTACGAATTCCCACAGCATAGGCATTGAGGCATCAAAAGACTCAGGACTGTTCCCATGAAACTACAAGTAGTATAATATTCAAAATAGGTTTGTTTCACTGAACTAAATGCCATTGTGACTACCATTCAACCTATTTTTAGCTTCATGGCAAGATAAATTCTAAAATATAATGTAATGGTTATACCATACTGATTTACCTGCTTTAACCAAGATACAGGGGCTTCACTAGGTCAATGTATTATGCAAAAAATATGCAAAGGGAACAATGGACTATTTAGTAATTTTTAACAAATGCAATTTCAATATTTGGATTCATAATTTTAAAGTCTAAAACTAACTTTTCTATCTGTAATAATTGACTGTAAACTTTATGTATTTGTAGTACTAAGATATGTCTTTTTCTAAACTTTTGTACTGATATTACTGTATCTTCATAATTGCTACTTTTGAAGATGTAAACAAAGGCTTATATTTTAAAAATGTTACTTAATAAAATGAATATTTTCCAGTGGGTTTGTCTTGTCTCATTTCTATGTAATGCAAACTAATAGTGGTAAATAAACTAATAGCATTTAATCACAGTAAGAATAATGACAATTGGAATCAAAGGTTGAAGTTTGAATCCCACAGGCTTACCTGGGAATAATTTTTACTGAAGACAAAAGAACTTCTAAAGAAAAGTATAGATAGTCCTTGGTTTACGATCATTTCTTTAATTAGTTTTCAAAATTACAATGGTCTCAGAAAAAGTTATGTATGACTTGTCCTCACACTTATGACCATCATACCACTTGCTTGAATTTATGACCAGTTGCAGCAGCCTGCTGTCACAGTTGCAATTTGCAACCTTCCCAGCCAGTGTTTGATTAAAAAAATGTGAACTGGGGAAGTTGAACTTGCTTAATGATCACCTGATTCACTTAGCCAACTTCAATAAAAATGGTCATAAAATTGGGGCTGGTGATGTGATGACTTGCTTTATGACTGTACTGATTTAAAATTCTTGTCCGAACTGTGGTAATAAGTCAAGGATTACTGGGTACATAAAAGTGCCTTGTAATTGCATTATTTGCTTTGGTAAATCACTTTTTAAGGTACCGCAAACCTTGTTCTATTTCAGCCCTTTTTGCCATTAAGTGGTTTGTCCTATTTCCTTTTGTAAGTTTAGAATTTGTTTTGCCTTTAATAACTTTTTTTTGTAGAGTTTGATAGAATTTTGTAGTTAGTAACAGATAAATTGGTTTCTAACAAGTCAGTTCCATTCAGGTCTTATGTATAATGATATTCTGTACTACATTTGTATCTCATCCTTGCTCCAATGACTCAGGCTAGCATCAATGGGGATTAAGAATTTTGGTTCCCTAAATTTGGGAGTAAATTAGATTGAAAGCAATCAACTTCCAGCATAACTCTTTAAGAGGAGAATGAATAATTCCTTAATTTTTGTTTATTTTCTCTTGATTTCTATTACTTATTTATTTATTTATTGTATTTGTATGCTGCCCAACTCCCAAGGGAGTTCTCTTGATTTCTATTAGCTGAAATAGTTTAAATTCTCAGCTTGGGTCTTTGCTTTCAGAACATTGCTCATTAATGCTACAAAGGTAATTCTATTTTTTTTAAAAATGCATTATAAATATAACATTCAAGCTTCATGATCTGAGAGCAAATAATTTCTTGTGAGTTACCTTGCAAATATGTCCAACCTTTCAGAAGATTTGGTTGCAGACAATAGGTAGGATTTTTTTTAAAAAAACGGCAAATCTCTACAATCAACTTTCTGTGTTCATTTCCTGCTTTCTATGTTCTCAAGTGCAGGGGTCCCCGGGGCCATGGACTGGTACCAGTCTGTGGCATGCTGGAAACAGGCCACGGGATGCAGACTGAATGCAAAATCACACACCCCTCCAGTCCACAGAAAAACTTTCCTTGGAACCAGTCCCTGGTGCCCAAAAGGTTGGGGGGCCACTGTTCTAAAGTTCTGCACAGCTCTGAAACCACCTTAACTGGAATAGGAGCTTCTGATCAAGAAAGAAAAAATCTTATGTGTTTGTTGTCTTGCTAAACCAGGTGTAACACTAGGGCAACGTATGTTGCAATATATAATCCAATATGTTAGATTATAATTCTTCAGTCTTTTATTGATTAGGCAAGATGGGAAATAGAATTCAACTTTTAAAATGTCACACATGCCTCTCCAGCCGTAATTCAAGGACTCTTGTATATATTTATAGTGGAACTAAAGTGGGAGCTGTTTGGTGTTGTTGGAAGTTAAAATCCACTCCACCCCCCTTGGAGAAGGGAAACATTTTGGGATGGGCTGGAAGCTGAAAAATCAGAATCAGAAAAGGTAGAAACTC